>VZTI01003255.1:387100-549633 GCA_013397865.1 Struthidea cinerea
AAGGGAAGGGAAGGGAAGGGAAGGGAGTTGTTCTCCTTTAAATACATATTAGAGGAGTTAGAGGACATAATATAATTTAAATCCTAGATAGAAAAGACTTTCTGATCCGTCTGTTTTCCTTTAAACACATTGTCATCATTGCAAATGGCATTCAAAGAGTAAAGGTTGCACACAGTTATTAGACATTTCATTATCAGTTCATTATTAGCAGAACTTTACTTTTGTTTTGAATTATCTTTTTTAACTGAATGAAAATTTAGGAAGTGTTAAATAGCATGATTTATTGTATCAAGGACCACAATGGGGACTGCTATGTATTACTTCCAGTATTTGTTTTCATTTGTGTTTCTTTGCTTTGTAGTGCTTTCTAATGTTTCTTTGTTTTGAATAGTTTTCTCATTATAAATAGGTACTTTCATCTCCATCAGTCTTTTTCAGAAATAAAGATGAGATACAGCACTCTGCATCTGGGATACTACAAACGCAGAATATCTTTTTCAGAATGTTTATGAAGGAAGCTATTTGCTTTAGTTGCATCAAAAATTATAGAAAGCATACAAAAAATGTGAGTCTAGCTGAAGGCAGAAGATGCACAGCCTGCTTTGTCTGTGAGTGTGATGGAATACATTTCAGAATATTTGGGTTGTCAAGGAACTAAACAATACCTGAGAGAGTCCTTGAATGCCATGGCATGCATTTTTAATGGAACTGATTCCAGCCTGGGGGCGGTTCACCTCAAAACCATGATTATGTGTGAACAAATCTGTTTACTAGTATAATGGGGAAAAAAGTATGTTTGGATATTGCTGCCCGGTGTTAGGGGCTCTCCAAGTTTTCTGATTGACTGATTTATTACCATCATTTTCTCTGGCACTGAATTTAAATCATCAGAGGTTAGCTGATACGGAAAGCGACATGGATCCACCTTCTGTTCTTAAAACAAATGGCTATTCTGATCCAAGAAAGGTTGATTTACTTGTCAGCATCTCTAGATTAGATGCTGCAGCACCTATAATACACTTGCTTTTTTACTGCAAAATTGTAGTGTTCCATTTGTCTTCCCCAGGTGGTCACGACTGCTGTGGTATACATAGCATTGATTATTTTTTATTTCAAATGTCTCATCTTAAGCTGACTGACACCACACTCCAAGGACATGGAAAAGTAACGTATGTTCTCTGCTGCTTCAAAAACAAACCACTGGGATTAAAAACTGCTGTGAATATTCCAACATTTAGAGCTTAGATTTCTCCTTCTTGTGTGAGAAGAAAGCAGGTGGAGGGACTGCATGCATTTTCTGACTAATATAGTCTGGGCTTGAGGAAGGTTGTCTAATACACATTTAGTACAAGTCAGAAACAAAGCTATTGCTAATTCCCTTCAGATTCTCTTACTATGGCAACCCAGCAAGATAAAGATGAAAATAATTCACTATCTTCTGCTGTTTCTCTCAAGTCTGTATGCAGTCACTTTTGAATGCTTTTAATTAAAGCACTTTGACAGATTTTTGAAAACTTGGTGCAAAAAAATACCTCAAAAAGTGAGATTGTAAAAATTACTGTTTATGAAAAAGGTAAAAAGCAGGTTTTATTTCTCCTCTCCCTCTTCTGTCAGCCCCTTTTCACTCCTGCTCTCCAGTTCATTAATGTTTTTGTTTTAAGTATGTTGGTTACAGTAACTAAGTGTTAATTTGTTCCCTGGCATATTACATCAAGATGAACCTGATTAATTAAAACAGGAAACACCATCCCTGAAGCACCATGGCTGGTGCACTGGTGTTGATGCCTGGGGTTTTGTGTGTCATGAGACTCCTAGCTGCAGGCAAAGGGAGACCGCACACTTCCCCACCTCTGGCGTGGAACAGAATTAAGCCTTAACTCTGTAGCAGACCCCTGCTTATCAGCAACCTTGCTATTACTATACCAACCCTGATGTGCATAAGCAATATTTTCATCCACTTCCCAAGAGATTTATCTAGCTGTTGAAGTAGAAAATGAATATTTTACAGTTCACTTGTCTGATCAATTACCTACAAGCTGCTGCAGTATTTTATAGCCAGTGGGAGAGCTGTGTAGGTGATAGAGAAATCTGGAGGGAATCTGCTAGCCAACTACAAAAAGGGGACTAAAACTGTGAATGAGCCATCAGTAACAATCCTTTTGTTCATAAGGGTCTAGCCAGAAATTACAGTGTAACCAATTAAAGTACATAAATGATAATCAGCAGAATGTGAATTCCAGAGGTGAAGAAATTTGATTGCTTGATTGGGGGATAATGAAGTGCAGAGATGAATCAAAGCCAAACTCTTCTCAATGAAACATCTCCCTCAGTACTTTATTTACAATTTTTGTCTTTTAGATAATTGGAAGAAACTCTTTCCTAGAGACACTTTGGAAATTAAATTAACTATCTCAAAGTTAAATTGCGTACACTTTTTAGGCAAGGTATTACTGATCATAATACAGAAAGTTTCAACAACCTAAGTTCCCAGAGGTTTATTTTAATAGGAAAACTTTGTGTTGGCAATTCATTTCAAGAACATTACACATGACATCTTGAGTAAGTTAGTGAAAACTCTCTTATCTGATTGCATGTGAATTATGTTTCCTCTCTAAAAATCTGTAAGGAATATTAGTCTGTTATTTACAGAATGAATAGTGACAAGTTCAAATCCTTATTTAAAAATAGTGAAAGCATAAAGAAGCAACCTGGAAGATTCACAAGGTAGTTTGTGTTTGCCTGTTTAAAATTCCTGCTGTTTGGCCCAAGAGCTTTAAACATATCTTCATTCTTTAATTTACAGACAACCCTGTGAGAGAGATAAGTTTGTATTTGTAACAAGAAAATCAAATCTGATTTGTTTAGTGATAACAACAAATATCACTTAGACTAAAATGACTTTCAGGCCTTCAGATCTAAAGGAAAAATAAATCTGGGATCAGCTAAAATTCAGATACAGCATTGAATGTCTGGCCTTTTTTTTACTTATTCTACAACATCATCAAGAAGTAAACACTGTAAATATATTTGCTGCCTGAGTACAGATTATTTACCTCATATTACACACTTGATTAACTACAGCTTCTTTTAGGTTATACTGTGCTTTTGTGTTTTAGGAGAATGTGTCTTCCCTTGCAAGCTTTTGATTAAGTTCTTTTTTATTGAGCCTTTATCAGTGTTTATTAAATATAGAAAAACAGACTGAAGAATGAAGGTTTCTTCTATAATAAGTTCCTTTTTAACTAGCTTTTGAACTGGAAGTATTCAAAATACAGAAAATATAATCACTTTTTGGACATACTGAAGAATTTAATGTGCGAAGAAGTGGATTTATTAAAACTGTCTTTCATTACTTTTACTCACAAAACTTTACTTACATCACTACAATGGCAGAGATTTTATCCAAAGGGAAGAAAAAATCATCTTCTACTTCTATTATATGTCCCTTATTAAAATAGCTGGTATTAATTTTACCAAGTCTCCAAAGCTTTCATAAATGACTGTTGCTGTATTGGCCCAAACTCACAGGGTAATCCACGACCAAAGTTTAAAACTTCTTTTAAAGGCACATTATTTCTGAAGCAAAGCAGCTAAGACAGGACAGGACATTCTCCATGTACTGCCTATGTATTCTTGTAGAGCAACTGACCTCTCAGTATTTTACTTGCATTACGTTTTAGACTAATACCAGTAATGATCCAAGAACAGCAGTTATTTGAACACGGGTTAAAAACTTGTTTTGAAAATTTCAGTGAATTTTTTTTATCTTTAATTGCATTGGTTGCACAACCATTAATTATCCAGATAGAGGCTTGCAAGAGCAAACAGGAAAGCAGTTGTCTAGTTAAATTTATAGTGTTACATGACTTATTCTAGAGCTCCATTTTGTGGCTGACTTTATTGGAAAAGTGTGACATTGTATAAAAAACCTTCCTTATGAGATTTAGTCTGCCAAATTCCTCCTTTATCTGCAAGGTGGGCACCAAACTTAATGGTGTCACAGATGGCTTTTCCAGTCTGCCTGCTTTACAGACCTTTTCAGCACTGAGTTTTGTAAATTTATTGGGCTTGTCATATCTTTAAAATTTTCTTACCTTTTAAATATGTTTTCTTGTGCATGCTCTGAAAATGGTGAGTTTGGGCAGCTATACTTATGCCTCCTGCCCAGGCTCCACACCCTTAAGGAAAAAACTGCCTAAAGTTCTTGAAAGAGAATCACAGAAAATTAGAATGGCCTGGATTGGAAGGAACCTTAAAGATTATCTTCCAAGCCCTCTGCTATGAACAGGGATACCTACCAGCAGACCAGGCTGGTCAGATCTTCAACCAGCCTAGCCTTAAACATTTCCAGGGATGGGGCATGGGCAGCTTCTCTGGGCAACTTGTTCCAGTGCCTCACCATCTTCACAGTAAAGAATTTCCTCTTAATATCTAATCAAAATCTTTCTTTTAGCTTGAATCCATTTCCCCTTGTCCTATCACCACATGTTCTTGCAATAGTATCTCAATCTTTCCTTCAGGGTCCCTTCAGAAACTCAATTCTTTCAGCCTTTCCTTGTAGGAGGGGTGCTCCGTCACTAATCATTTTGATGGCCCGCCTCTGGACTCACTAACTAGCCATGGTAACTGGAAAACAGTTCTCATCTAACATTGTAGAAAACGTTTCTGTAGTGGCCGTAGAGCGAAGTAGACTCCAGGTTCATGTTGTGCAACACCCACAAGAGGCACAGTCCCAAACAACAGTGAGTGCAGTGAGGGAGGACATGCCCCACTCTCCTCTTCCAGATGAGCCACGAAGAAGCCAGGAGCTCAGCTGGCCAGGACAAGAGTGTCACGGGCAGGAAGGACCATGGATCCATTCTGCTGTTTGGAGCAGATTGCTGGCGTGTTGATAGCAGGACACCTCGATTTATGGTTCTTCTCACCAGGCCTGTTTTTGCTTTTTCTGCAGTGAGATTTCAGTGTGAAATGCAGAAAGGCCAGGCCTGCCCTGAGGACCAATTTCAGACAAACTAGACTTCTAAATTGGGAAGGTAGATTCTAGTCCCAAGTTTCATCTTCTATAAGTCTAACCATAGTGCTTTAAAAAGCTACCATACCAGCCAAGAACTAGTTAACACCATCCCGTTGGGAGTTAAGACTGTCCCATTGGGCCAAAATGAGAAAAAAATTCCTACTATCTACATTTCAGAAAGAAACACATTTTATATTTTTAGATGTAAATTGTACTTCATATGTAGATAGTAAAGTGTTTCCAAATTGAATTCCTTTGAAGTGTTAGCCATCTGGGAAAAAACAAGATGAAAGGACATACTTTCATGTGGGATACTCAACATCACAGAGGAACTCAGTGGAATGGACAATAAAATAAATTTAACAAAAGAAAAACACAGAGACATATTTCTTAGAACTAGTCAATTATATATTTCCAACCTGATAGACAAAATAGGAGAAAATAGTGTATTTCAGGATTGCATGGAGACTGAAAGATACAACAGTTACATAGGTTTAAAGAATTTTTTGCTATATTTATTTTAATGACTCAGTACAATAAAGATCTGAAGCCATTTTTTTTTCTTGGCAAAGCTTCAGTTAAAGGTATGCAACACTAAAGAAATTGACTACGTTGTTATTGTGCTACTAATATGATATTGCTACTTTATGTTAATTTTTTAGACTAGCAACAGTCCAGACTAGCAGCTAAACTATCTTGTGAAAGTGAGTGGTTCTACAGACAGACTGTAAACTGCAATTTGAGATGACTCTGCCATTACCAGGGTCCACTTGACTGATGTTTTGTGAGTAATCTGCAAAAGCAGCTGCTGCTGGACTGTGTATTACAGATGGAAACAATGGGAGAAGTCCTGAACCTTGTGGTTTCCTCCATTTTAGAGAGAATATCAAGCTCAGGGTTTCACAGAAAATGGGTTTTATCTGGCAAAAAAATCTGTGCCAACATACAAGGTGAAGGACTTTTACCTCCTTTACCAGAAGTAAAAACTTAGCAAACAGATCTATGTGTAAATGATTTAGGAGAAAATTAAGTTGGCAACTGTACAGACATCTATGAGCAAATAAATAGCATAACTGAAGTGAATAAACAATGCTTATTCAGTATTGCAATAAAGCCAGAAGGAGCACAGAGTGGAATTAGCAATATTTTGAAAATAAACACCATTTTCACACGACACAATGAAATCATGTAACTTCTTGCTACAGGCTGTTTTAAAGGTGAATTAGACAAATTTAGCTGAATTAGAGAAATTTGTGCAGGATAGGGGGTATCAATAGCTATTAAACACAATGACTTGGATGCAACTAAAGGCATCCCCTATTGGCCACCACTAGAGATGAGGTTCTGGTAGAAAGGGTTTTGATGAAACTTGTTCTGGCAGGTTTTTTTTTTTTAATGGATATGTAGTAATAAAAATCTATTTGTTCTCTAGGGTATTTCCAGAACTGCTGTTCTGAGCACACCTTTATTTCAACACAGTTCTGCACCTATACTAGAAGAGCCAGTTTTCAAAGTTAATCTATTGTGTGTTTTCCTTCAGATTAAAAAATGCTTATATAATATTCGCTTGACAAATAAAACAGCAAATAGAAATATTCTGCAGGTGTGATGCATTAAAAATGTATTTCCAGGCAGTTTTTTCTATTTCACTACAGATAGTCTTTGGACCAAAGATATTACATGGTGGTAATTTGCAGAGACTGTCCAGCTATGGCTAAAGCAGTATTACAGGTACTTGGGTAACAATTTTATGCCTTTTGACCTCTTCACCTCCTACCTTTCTCTACCTTCAACATTCTCAGGATTTCCAGGATTCTCATTTCTACAGCAGAAGTCTTATGATGATGATGATAATAATTTTTATGCATCTGGCATTAAAACTGTGGAAGATAAGGTAAAATTACTTTATCCAGGGAAATGTTTTTTACAGCAATTGCCATGGTTGTGTGTATTCACCATACGTCATCCTTCCTGGTAAGTTAACACAAAGAAAAGGAGAATCCCTTTTCCTGTTCCCAATATCCTAAGAATAACAAGAAGATCAGTGCCAAGGTTAATCCTGCATCCTGTCCACTATACCAAAATCTTAAAAAACGCACACTCAAAAAATCCCTTATCTCATTTATTCTAGATTCTGACAATTCATTACTTTGCTTATACTGTAAGAGAAGAAAATTAAAAATATAAAAATTATAAAAGATAATATACGTTCTCATAAAGAAACCTTGCATTAATATTGTTTTGTATATTTTCGCTAATTCAACAGAATTGAGTGAGGTTGCATGCTTATACCTGTTCTAGATTAGCTGCGCATGGATTTTTATTTTGTAGCCCACAGAGTCAGCATTAAAAATAATCAGTCATAGAATCATTTGGGCTGGAAAAGATCTTTAAAATCATTGAATCCAACCATAAACTGCCAAGTTGAGCACTAAACCCTGTCCCTAAGTGTCACATCCACATGCCTTTGACCAGTTTTACACTGAAGGAAAGTTTCCTAATATTCAAATAAAATCTTTCCTGGCTCAAGCTGAGGCCATTTTATCTCATCCTGCCCCTTGTTACCAGGGAGAATAGACAGACCCCCATCTCCCTGTAGCCTCCTTTCAGAGACTTGTAGAGAACAATAAGGTTTCCTGTGAGCCTCCTTTTCTCCAGGCTACATAACCCCAGTTCCCTCAACTGTTTCTCATAAGACCTGTATTCTAGGCCCTTCACCAGAACTTCACATTCAGTTTCATAATCACAGAACCTTATTTTCAAGGAAAATACAACCTACATTGACCACACCTGTCTCAGTAAAAAGTTTACATTCCTCATGAATCCAAAATGTCCTGTTACAGTTACAATTTTGACAAGATATTGATCACTAGTTTCCTCACTGTTGCTAGAGAAGGAGCCAAAGGCTGATATGGCACAGCCACCTGGTAGTCACAACAAAGCTTTTTTCAATCTTGCTTTTCACTGTGAAGTCATACATACAATACTTGCTCCCAGTTTTGATTAATTTTAGTGCGAAAAGATAATCTGAAAGTCCCATATGTATGCAGACATATGTTCTAAAAAACAATCATATTTCAAGTATCAGAGGCAAATTTCAGTTTGAGCTTGGGAAGAATATAATCTTCCAGGGAGGCATGAAATCAGTGACTTAATTTTTTTTGCCAAGAGTTTCATCACACTGAACAAATATTTTTAGGCTTTGACTTTTTTGACCTTTCAGGTTCTCCTTGGAATATACTCAGAATGACCAGTTTAGTACAGCTCAACATTGACCAAAATAAAACTTTTATTCAGTGAATTTAGATTTTTTTCACTAGCTATGAAATATATGTAAGTAGTCTGCTATATTATCCAAATTATTGTAAAGGGTTTTTTGTTATTTGGAATGTTTTATAATGTATAAATATTTTAGTTCAGTAGCTTGACTTAGGTACTATCATGATACTTGCAATTATTTGTAGAAGACAAAGTTACATGGCTGAGCTTTCCAGAGATGCAAAAAATGGAAAAGCCTTCAATGAAAATCCGCAGCAACTTATAATTAAATTTCCAGAAATATTTTCACACAACGAAATTCTACTACTAGAAGTATATCTATAAAAATTAATATAAACTTAGACAAACAGAGTAATGATAAGGTAGTACCCAGTTTATTTAGAAAGCCAAAGTCATATGCTGTGCAAAAAGATCCATGAGACAAATTACTAACCTCAGAATAGGCAGTGTATATTCTGACACTGTTTCTAAGTACACTGACTGTTGAACCTGACAGCTGTGGGAAACTTGTCTTATTCTGTGCTTTTTCCCTCTTTACTCTCTGTCCATCATTTCTACTTAAATTGTAAGAAATTAATAGCTGATACTTTGTTCCACAATACATTTTTCACATTTACTTGCACAGCAAGGCTTTCATCTCTCCAGGCACTCTATCAGATAGTCCAACATATCTAAAAAGACTAAGAGAAGCCCAAAATTTTTTGTCAGATAAATGTATAGCTAAAATCCAAAAATCTGTATTTAACCAAACCAAACCAATTTGTTTCAAAACTTCTGAAGCTCCTAATAGTCAGCAAATACCTTAACACCTCTGAAGGCTTACATATAGGCACAGTTCCATGCATACCTTTTCTTCATTACAGAAAATATGGTTTTTTATTGGCTGGCTCTGTCCACATTCCAAAATTGCACATGATATGAGAATTCATAAGGTATCACCTTGCTCATTACATCTGAAACTTTTCTTTTGCTTGCTCTAAAGTCTTTTGCATTATGAATGAATGCCCTTTGGACTGAATTCATCCCCCATTTTCTGTCAGGAATTATTACCTCCATCCTGGCTGTTATCCCAGGAGCAGGGCTTCATGACATTGCTGAGAATGCCTTCTCTATCAGTCTGAGCTTTTGCTCTCCCAGTTGTTTCAGCCACTTTTATGGTGACCACTGCTATCATTAGTTACAGCTGTTGAGACATCTCCCACCCACCCCTGATGAACTGAGATGGTTTCAGTGTCTTAGGGAAAAGCCTCTGTACTATAATTTCCACAGAGACCTAGTCTTTGAGATACCACTAGCTACTTTTATAAAGAGGAAAATATATGTCCGAACTATGCCTTACAACTTCTTTATGGATCATAATCTGCCAGTTATAATGATGCACCTATGTGTGGTGTATCAGAGCATACCTTAGTTGCCTTTAAGTCCAAAGCTTAGATAGTACCTAAGAAAAAAAGGTTAGACAAGCAGATGCCTTGTTGAACTGAGGCATTCTGGCTTTGAGTCTCTCCCTGGGCTGGGACAAAGGGATGCAGAAGGGTAAAGCAAACTAGCAGGTTCCTGAAAGAAAATAAAAAACAAATGGGAACTGTTAAATGGGACTTCTGTTAAAACAGAAGTCTATAAAATCAGAGTAGTTATAGAAAGGGGAAATCGGGAATGATTATTAGATGTTACAAGAACTGCACAGCATAAAATGTCAGGTGGCAAGTTTAAAACAAAAAGAAGGACGCATTTCACAGAAGAAAAGTTTTTCACATCTTCATAATTAGGCTTTGAAATCTCCTACTACAAAACGAGTGGTAAAGTGTAAAAAGTGTTCAGAAAGCAAGCAAATTTGTGCAATAAAAATCTACAAAAAGTCACTAAAAATTATGAAAAAAAACCCCAAGATTTCAAGAAAGTTTTGGAGGCTGGGAGAGTTTCATGGTAAAGCATGCTTACACTGTACTTCTAAAATGTTCTTTCTGGGTCCCTCTTGGAAACGTAATTCTTGACTACACAGACCTTTGATTTACAGGAGTGTATCCTCTTTTAGGTAGTGAATGATAGCTTTTGGGAACCTCAGAAAACTGACCTTCCAACACTCAGCACCATTTTTGCAGAGAAAAAGTTCCATTTTTGCTGTTAGTACATGGTACATTATGCTTTGTGACAGATCGGGTGGAAACGTAATGATACAGGACTGGAAGTATACACATCCTATAATTACCTCCACTCTGCTCCTGATATTTGCCCTCTGCTATCACAGATTTTCAGATAGATTGGTAAAGTGAAGAGAGGAATACTAGATGATTTCCTTGGTGTTGCTGGGGTTTTTTTCTTTGGTGTCATTTTGATTACAGAAAATTGGTGGAGGAATCTCCAAGAGTTTGGCTCACTGCACAAAATGACACATAGGCCAATCGTCTAGTGACCCACAAATGAAACACTTTGAAAAATTGTGATTGCAAACAATGGAAGCTGAGATATTCTTGGCCATATGTGTTGCTTGGGACTAAAAAGATCTAGAGAGAAAAGGGAGAATGGAAAGGTGGAGAAATAATGATTAAAGAAATGTGAACTATATTCACCTTCAGAATCAAGTTTCAAAATTATTAACAATGCCTCCTAATATGTGAACCTATGATGTTCAGAGAATGATATAACCATAGAAGGTTCTCAGGTTGGTCAAACATTGCTTCATCATGGTGAATTCATGCCGACTACTCGCATTCACTTTCTTGTCTTTCATGTGCCTGGAAATGGTTTCCAGGATTAGTTGTTCCATCATCTTCTAGGGGACTGACGTGAGGCTGGGAAACTCATAGTTCTCTGGAACTTCTTGCTCTTTTTAAAGGGAGGAGCAAGATTTGCTTTCTTCCAGTCCCGAGGCACCTATCCCAGTCACTGAAGATTGTTGAGAGTGGCCATAGAATGACCTCAGCCAGCTTCCTCAGTACTTATGGATTACCTTTGTTAAACATTTTCCATGAAGGAAATGCAAACCACCTCATCTCCCAGTAATTTGTTCCTGCAGCCTGTCGGGTAGCCATCTTCTACAATTCTGAAAATTATGAAAAATCACTCAACATCCTTAGTTAGTCTAAAAACTTATAGTGATGTTATAAGTGGAGCTATAAACATTCTGAAACTGCATAAACTAATTCACTCTGACTTAGGAGCTCGTTGAAAAGCTTGAGATTCTTGATCAATATTTGCAGGTGGGTTTTGGGAAAGATGACATTTACTTAGCAACAGTAGAGACTTTATACTGTATACTTTACCTATTGAAAGTACTTGTAACTGTACAATGGTGTTTGCCCTTACAATAATTTCAATATAGTGTTGACCATAGAAAATGAGAAAAGCAAGTAAAGAAGATAGTCATACAGTTATAATTCCAGTACATTACACTCACAGTATGAGAATGAAAACAGACTAATATTTCTGTAGCACCCTTATTTAACTTCTTAGTCGGTTCCCCGTGTTTTTTACTGCTTCATTTCTTTCCCAGTATGATAATTTATGAATTTTATTTTAAAATTTAAAAGAGCACAGATTTTAAAGTCATCTTTCTGGACCATATGACCTTTCTAATGCATACTTTGTTTGTAACTTCCCTTAAAATTAATAGGTATTACAGGACAGTGTGTAAAATATATAAGCCCCTTTCTTTCTAAAATGTATTATACATATAAATGTCATTTAAAATTTTGCATCTAGCTTTGAAATGCTTCTCAAATATCCAATTATTAAAACCTGCTGTACTTAATTGGGAATGAGAATAAAAATGGAAATTTTATCCCAGTTATTACTCTTTTCTTTAACAAAGTTTGTGGATGAGAAATTTAATAATCTTCATGCTACTCTAGCAGCAATACTATTGAAGGAAAATTGCTTTTCCTAAGAAAACTTCTTCCATGACCATGTTCCTCCTTTAGGGCTGTGAGCACTTTGGAGGTCTCCCTGTGTAATGTATCCCTGCATAACTGATATGTTTGTTGGTGGTTCTTCTTTGAACCCTTTTCAAAAGCTTATAATTTTTAGTATTTGTCTTTAAAAGAAGAATTCATGGGATAACAAGGTGACATCATCCCACATTGTCAGGGATATTCAGCTGCAGAGAAATGAAGGTCCTGACTCAGAAAAAGGATTGAGTTATACTCAGAAGTGTTAGGCACTGTAAGACCTAAAAATACTGAGTCTACATTTACAGACTGTAAGTGTGTCTTGGGGTGACTTTATAATGTGTATCCCCTATCGCTACCCTGTGCCCACCAATCTTTTCTGTGTCTTTAAACTGAGCCTGAGAACGACAGGAACCAAAAAACGTTTCAAAGCAGTTGTTTCAAGGACACGGAGATACGCTCCTCTGTTTCTGCGGTACCCTTGGTTTTTTTTTCCGGCGGCTCTTTTTTTTCCAGCGAGAGACGGAGGGTTGAACCTTGTTTTCCTAGGATTTTTGGGTTTTTTTGTTCTTTTCTTCTCTTCTGGACTGTTTCAACAACATCTGAACACATCAGGAGAATTATCCCGGAGGCCCAGGGGGGTGGCCCCTCGCCGACCAGCTCCGAGGAGGAGAGAGACCGCACCTACAGAGGACCTCTGAAATCTTCTCAGGTTTTCTCTCCACAGAAGGAGAGATCTCATTATTTAGCATTATTATTCCCCACCTGTGTGTTTGTTAAATAAATAGCTTTTTATCTCTTTCACTTTCCTTTGAGGAAATTTTTTTCCCGAACCTGGGAGGGGGGGTGGTTTCAACCTGACTTCTATCAGAGGATATTCTCCTCCAAATTTGTCCAAACTAGGACAAAGTGAAACCTAGTTTTCTTACAGATGACAGAGAAAAATTAGCATTTCTGTATCTGAGCTGTCCTCTAGAAATGACTTCCTCTCTTTCTTATGTATGCCACTGGGTAATGTGTTTGAGGAGAATCTGACATGAAGTTTCATGCTGGCAGCCACTTGCTGAGTAACACTTCTGTTTTGAAAGGCAGCACTGAAGAGAGGGGAAGGAAGCAGAGTATGTTTTGCACAATAATCTTGCAGTTCAGGCATTCACTCCAGATAGAGTCCTGAGCTAACTTCCTTTTCTTTGGGAAACATACTTTTCTTCATAACAGAAGTCAGTCCTCATCAAGCATCAATATAATTTATTTTGGAGTTTAAAGACATAACATAGAACAGCCCAGGTTGGAAGCTATCTCAAAAGATGATCTGATCCAACCTTTTGTCAGAAAGGGAGCCTAGATGACATTATCTAGCACCCTGTCCAGCCACTTGAAAACCTCCAATGATAGGGACTCCACCATGGTCTTGTGGAAGGTCATTCCAGTGATTGATTGTTTCCACAGTAAAAAACTTTCTTTCTTTCTTTTCATCATTTCAAGATGAAACCTCTCCTGGCGTTGTAGGTGCTAAAAAGCTAGAAGCAGAGAAATTCTTCAGCCTTTTCTCAATATTCTGTGAGAAGACTGTCTTTCCTATGTAAACTATTTTAAACAAGGTCACAGTTTCATAAACTTCTTGCACTTGCAAGCTGTTTTGCAAGATTGTTATGGCTTTGACTTTGAAAATATTTTGGAATAGGTATCTTAAGAGTTGCCCAATCCTCTCAAGGGGTGGATGGCCAAAGAACCAATTACCTATTGCCACTCAACACACTTTTTGAGATCTATCCTACATAGTAGTCAGAAAATTATTAAAGAAGAAGCTTCGGCTTCCACTGTTCATGAGCCTGTACTCTGTGTCGTTTTCTTTATGTGCCTCGGACATAACAGCGACATGGAACAACTTCTACCTGTTGCCATTTGTCCTCTCCTAATGATCAAGAACAGTTAAAAGTTTTGTTTCCTTTCTGGCACAGTGTTTATGATTATGAGAATTCTTTCACAAGAATGAGCTATGTGGATCAGAGTGCCTTAAGCAGATGATGACACTGAACTAAAATCTCCCCCTTTGGACAAAGTGCCAAGTGGAAAGGGTGAGTAAGCAAACTTTTAATAGATACAAAAAACCTTTTCATCATTTGATAGAAATGTTCAAGACAAAGGTGAGGATAGGATATCCCAAACATAGATCAAGGCCACTTCCCAGGTAAACTGGGGAATTTTTTGCCTGGAATGTGTGGCATTTGAAATCAGTCTATTTCTTCCCTGTTGAGTCTTTCAGCTGATCTGCTGAACCCTTCAGCAGACATGACCCCCATTTTGGAGTAATTAATTTGCCCATAGCATTACGGTGGGTACAGGATGTCCACTCCATCTGATGCTACAGACCTCAAAGATAAATGTTGGAAAACACACTGCAACTACTAATGACTTTCATTAATGTAGCCTCAGAAAGCAAAACAAAATTGTTGTCAGGCAGCTTGTATTCCATTGACAATCCAAGAGACTGATATGCCTGTGCTAATTTCGGAATAAGAAATTTAACTTAGGTTCCCATTATCCAAAATTATTGATCTATTCAAAATACTTTTCCCACATGTTTAACCCCAGCCAGCCACCAAGCCCTGCACAGCCACTCATCACTCCACCACCAGCGAGAATGGGGAAAGAATCAGAAGTGTAAAAGCTGGAAAACTCCTGGATTGAGATAAAGACAGTTTAATAGTAAAACAAAAGCCATGCATGCAAGTGAAGCAAAACAAGGAATTCATTCACCACTTCCCATGAGCAGGCAGGTGTTCAGCCATCCCCAGGAAAGCAGGACTCCATCACATGTAATGGTTACTTGGGAAAACAAACACCATCACTCCAAACATACCCTCCCTCCCCAAAATTTATATATTGAGCATGATGCCTTGGGCTATGGAATATCCTTTTGGTCAGTTAATTCAGAAAAGGCCTTGACTGTGTAAGTCCTGCTCATCAATAACAAAAATATCTCTATATTATCAACCCTGTGTTCAGCACAAATCCAAAACTCAGCCCTATACCAGCTGCTCTGAAGAGAAGTAACTCTACCCCAGCCAAAACCAGCACACCACAGAATTTATTTTGTTCTCCTGCCTTACCAAACCTAATTTTAAAAACCTGAAGAGAGAGAAAATAAGACTCTCCATAGGAGGGATACACTTATAACAACATGTTTTTAAAATCAAGCCTTTCAATTCTGGTAGTTAATGGCTTCTTATAGCATTCCAGATCAACTTTTGTTCTCATCCTTGATAAGACACCTACACAAAAAGTATCCTTACAAAATGTGCCTTTTATCTTATCTATACTCGAGCCATTGTCTAGATTGTTTTGAGGAAATAGTAAGTTTATGATCATTCACCAGACCCTTTCAGATTGAACTTCAGCTCCAAATTAACTTCACACATGGATTTTTTTACACTGCTGTTTTTACCTACCTAGCTCCAGCTATAATTAGTCACTAAAAATTGTCTCTATGCCTGAAAAATGTTTCATACTCCAGCACAGTTCTTTTCCTTCAGTTGAAAAAATCCTCCAGCTGCTGAAATCTCAGTAAGCTAATGATCACAAACCCATTCAGGAGCATCCATGACCATGTTTCCTCTTAAAAAAAAACCTATAATTGAGGCACAGCAGCCATTTATTTTTTTTTTAATGCAGAATGGCATCTTCAAAAGTAAGAAATAACTAACAAGTATGAGAAATGTGTTTTCATGCAATTTTAATGACATCTCAGTTATCATAAATAGAATATAATGATTTATTTTAATAAATATTTCTAGTTACTAGGCAGTTGTAAAACTAACAAGCTACAAAACATGACAAAATCAAATTTAGTAATCTGAAAATCTTTTAGTTATCTTAAGTTACCTGCTCATTCCTGGTAGCTAATCCAATTAATCTGTTAATGTTTGGTCTTTAAAATTTAAGAGAAAATGCTAAATCAGTTTTATAAAATTTCAAAGGCTAGAAGAATTTATTTTGCTAATTTGAAGCCATAAAATGGCTAAACGTGAAGCCATGCAACCAAATTTGTTCAAATTGTGTTTTTGTCTTTTCCATTTTATATTTTCTTATGATTTAGAAGCTTTCTTATACAGACCAGACTTTGTTAGTAGCAAAATTCTCAGAGAACATCAGAGGCCACCCATATTTTGTCTCTTTTCTGCAAGGCCATAGCAAAGAAAACAGGGGCAAACCTGGAGAATACATAGAGGAATCATAGAATCATAGAACCATAGAATGCCTTAAGTTGGAGGGGACCTTAAAGGTCCTCTAGTTCCAACCTGCCTGCCATGACCAGGCACACCTTCCACTAAAACAGGTTCTAGCCCCATCCAACCTGGCCTTGAACACTTCTAAGGGTGGGGCATCCACAACTTCTCTGGGCAACCCGTTCCAGCGCCTCCCCACCTTCACAGTAAAAAACTTCATCCTAATGCCTAATCTAACCCTACTCTCTTTCAGTTTGAAACCATGGGAGAGACAAGGAAAAAAGAAATCAGCTAATCAAGTGTTTCATTCACAGATATCTATATGTAATTATTTTCTGATATTCATTCATTACACTCTCTTAAGAAGTTAGAAGTTTAACTTTACTCATATTATTCATCTAATAACTTATGAAAGAAAAAAGATGAATATTTGGCAAATAGAAGCAAGTAATCTCTGAGTCATGAAAAAGGTTCAAGTGTCCAATACTATAACTCTTTGCGTAACCACCTCATCTGAGTTCAAAACTACAATTTTATTTGGAAATCAGAAAGGCAAGGAGAATGGAATCTTAAGTCGATAAAAGCTTCTTCAGTAATTGTCTTGTAAATATTTTATGGGTAGCATTTATGGTAATAGTTTTATGGGTCAGATTTAAAATGCAGATAGGTGAAGCCTGGTAAAATGAGTGTTAAAAAAGTGAATGAATGTTACTTTTGCATTTAAACTGTGCATCTGCTCACATCACTAAACAGCCTTTTATAAAAATATGAAAAAAAAAAAAGCAAAAGAACAGGGAAGATAGAGATGGATTTTCTTCTTGAGGTTATGAACTAATCCCTGCTTTGACAAAGCTGGTAGAAAACCTAGGTAAGCAGGTGTGGCTACATGGCACTGTGAAGCAGCAATTCCAGTTCCAATGGCAATATGGCTGCAGTAGCTAAGGATAATGTAGCTCTACACCAAGCTGCATTATTTCTGGTTCTCAACCCAGCTCAGTAAGAGTGGGTTCAGCTGTGTTCACCTAGCCCCACATTCTCTGACAGACAGCTCTCAGAAGTCAAAGTAATTAACTGGAAACATGGTTTCTGCCAGGGCAGGCATATCAGAAGCATTCAAATATTACTTCTGAGCAAATCAGTACCTCTTCAGCCTTTCAGTTTGAAGGTCACAGAAGAAATGTGACCTTCAAAAGCAAAGGTGGGTTAGATGGAAGAAATATGGTGAGAATGGAATAAATCATCCAGAGTAATTTATCTTTATCCAGCATCCGGACAATGTGCTTTCCTAGTGCTAACAACATCTATTGCCCAACATCTAACATAACACAAATCAATCCAAACAGCCCCTGCAACAGGGACCCAGGGGCCTTTCTCCATATACAGACTGTAAGAAATGAGGAAAGCTTCTAAGGGACAACCCCAGGCAGCCAGCTTCTTGCCCAAGTGCCTTCCCAGGACTCAAACCTCCCATGAACTTGAATTAAAGGTTTGAAAGTGTTGTTGTCATATTAATTAATTATTGTTGTTTATATATGAGCAAAGCTTAGAGAAAATGAAACTTATCACATAAACTCAGCTGAGTGAGGCAACGTGGAAATTTAAGGCCCGATGTTTGTGTGGCAAAACTGAAGGAGAAACCTGTGCAAGAGTCACCTTGATGTATCTTTAGCTACATTTTACATGCCAGTTTGCTCAGTGCTTCAGTTGCATCAGTGTTTGAAAAGGTGGGGGCAACAGTCTATTTGCTTATGTGTTTCAGGGAGTAAGTCTGCTATGTTGAAAGGACAAATGTAGCAACAGCAGAGATATGCAGAGATTATGACAAGAGTGATGCAGAGTGGTTAAATAATGAAGCAGCTCTGGATAAAAACAAAGAAAAAACTAGGAAGAATACTGTGAAAGAATAGCAAGCACACAAGAGTATCTAAAATGATCCTGATAATTCTGAAAGTAGTGGCAAACAGAGGGACACTTCTGTTTACAGGAGGAGCTATGAGCAGAGAGAAGCTAACTTAGCTGACCAGGAAGAACATAAAGCTGCCTACCTTCAGCACCAGACTGGGAAAAAAAGGTGTAGTTCAAATTCATATCTGCAAAGGCAAGACTTTATTTGTCAGACTTCATATGCCTCCTGTTGTGTTTCCCCCACTGCTACTGTGCTTCATTCAAACACTCAGAGCTTATACAGATTTGGGTAAAAATCCTACTGCAGAAAACATCATTATTATGTACCGTGGGATTCTGGAAATCCATGTACCAATCTACTTAAAACACTGTTAAATTCAGCTTTTAGAAAAACCTTCAATACTTCCTACCCCATGTTAATTTTGCTAAAGCAGATAAGTTACTGTTGCTTTTTCTAGATAATGTGGTATTTCTTCTTTTCTTGACAGGCATACAAATACACTTAATTCAGTATTCTATCTAAGAAAAATAACAAGTTCTGAAAAGCAAAAGATTCTGTTCTTCAAGTTTCGTTTCCACTGGGAAAACACAGGCATCTCTGACAATGTGTGGCTCACTTGTAAACATATTAGTAGACATGGCATTTTTTTGCATTGAGTTTGATAAGTTAGCACAGGGTTGCACAGAATTAATGATATATTGAAATACCTTGTCTGTGCCAAGACAGGTTTTTTGGTGAAGATATATATTAAATGTTGAGACATGGCCCAGTAGCTATTAAGGTACAAAGAGACCCTAACTTCCATTGACTTCACTGATATCAATAAGGACAAATACACTTCTCTCTGGCAGAGAATGGTGCTGTAGGGTCATTTGTAAATAAGTAAATAGTAGTGCTTAAATGGTTATGGGAGGAGTAAAGAATGAACTCATTAGCTCAACAGCAATACATATAGCCTATGCAAACGTAATTCTGTTGATATAAACAGACCTGTGACTTCTTGCTCTTTTATTGAGCTTGGCAGTTTTGGAGCAAGACCCACAACTATCCTATCAAGTCGATAGAGTTGGCCTATCCTTTCACTAAAACAACGTGCTATTACTCATAAAGGGCATGACAGTTGCAACAGAAAAATCTGTTCCGGCCCTGGTATAATCATGAATAAGAAAGCATAACCATTATAAGTGATCTATTCTGAAGCAGGCATCCCCCACTGTTTTGGACCAGAAATCCTGCCCTGAAGTGTAAATGTGTGGGGAAAGTGCAAGTTCTGACAAATCTGAATAATCTAATGAAAAATATTCTGTTGCAGTTCTCTTTCTGCTCTGGTCCTGGGTATAAGTAAAATCTATATTTTTATAGATTTTAGACATTAAAATACTTTGGTAGGAGTTATGCATTTAGAAGATGTTTGCATAGGCCTTTACAATCTTTGCTTTTAATTCTATTAGTAGATCATTTCTGAGAAAACTGAACAAGGACAACAACCCCCCAAAAAAGGAGCATAATTTTTTTACCACAAAAGGAATAATTTCTTATTGATGCTGAAAACTGAAGGCTTTCTTTTTTCCTTTTTTTCTCCATTTTTATTTTTATTGTAAAACATCTTGTGATCTAAAATGGAGCAGCAAGGAAGCAGAGCTTCCCACTGATTATTTAAAACATTATTTGGAAGAAGACGGCAAGAAAGTCAATGAACAGTGAATGTCAATACCTATTTTGGATGCAATCAGAAAATATTCTGAGAGTTGTGACTGCATCTGATCTCATCAGTGTGCGTGTACATAAAGTCATACATAGAATAGAAACCAAGCTTGCTGTGCGTAGTGGAATAAAGGCAGGACTTCTCAGTTCCTTTCACTTGCAATGTATAGATCTATTGCATCCATTGCAACCAGTCTGGCCCTATCCTGAAGGCAGAAAAGTAAATGGAAATTTAAAAAAAATATTTTAAAGCTTGCTAGTGGCACTCTGGTTCTGTCACTTATTTTATTTCATCTCTGGATTGTACTGATATAGCAAGATATGTGATCTAACAATGTAAAACCAAAATAAGTAAGTTTTAATCCCAGCAAGTTCAACTATTCTTAGTAACAATTTTTTACTGGGAACACAGCTCGTGCTCAATAGTAAGTTCAGATTTCTGCTAAGTTCAGAGTTCTGATAAAAATAAAATTATCTTTTGGAGTCTAGACAGGAAAAATGAATATGTTCACACATATGGAGCTACATCTGTGAGATTTTATGCACTTCAGGTTCCATTGTTAATGCCTCATAACCACATATAACAATTAAGGGAAACAAACATGACTTGTGGTTCTGAGGTGTCTTTGGCACTGTACCTGCTCAGCTAGCTGTCACCTCCCACAGGTTGCTGTGCCATTGGAGATCTGCAGGAGCTGGCAGCAAGATGAGCTCTCTGAAATCCTGAAGCTGTTCCCCTTTAGTTGAAGAGACCAATGTTTCTGTTAAGGAAGCAATTTAGAGGTGATGTTACACAGCCATTAATTAGAATACCCTTCAAATGCCCTGGAGAACAGATATTGACCTGTTTATCATCTAGCAATTACCTTCCTCCTACTTGTAAACTAAGAATCAGCTGAACGTCAAAATATTATCTTCAGTATTATCTATCTTTTAATCCTTCTGAATGATACCTGTTGCCTCACTGAACATTAATTCCTATCTCTCTTCTAGGGACTATTAATCTGCCTCCATTTTACTTTGCTCCACCCAGTCCATAGCCTGATATGTGACTTTCTTCTCAAAAAAATCAAACAGATTATAAAATTACATTTAAATGGTGATATTCCCTTGCTGTTCAGGAATATCTAGATTTGGGATAAAATGTCAAGTTTATGTGCACAAAAATGTAGCCTTAACTTTCTGAAGCTGCTAATCTCTAGAAATGCAACATACTCTATACAAGAAATAGTTAGTCCCTGTTGAATTAAAAATAAATTAATTTAATTAATTTATTTATTTTTATTTTAATTTAATTTAATTTAATTAATTAAAGCATATGCCACTTAAGCATATTCACTAAAGGTTGCTTTTTTGACAAGGATACTTTAAGTCTGATAGAGCAGGAGAATGTGGACACTGAGTGACATGACTTTTTTTTTTTTTTTTGTGCATGTGTATTTAAATCCAGTCTGAACTGCAGAGGACTAGAAGAAAGAAGCTGCTGTGCAGGTTAGAAAGTATATGGTTCATTTCATATGTGATTGATTTTCACATTTTTAGGTAGTTTCTTACCTACAAATTGTGCTGGGACTGACAAGTTCTGCATCTGCTGGAGTGACATTTTAAATCTCATTTGGGAGATGCCTTTCTCATTTCTACTGTGTTGTGTCATGCTCTTACAATGTGCATTTGGGGTTTTTAGCAAACGCTGTTTTCCTAAGAGCTATGGAATGATGCTTTAGTTTTAAATTATGCACCTGCTGGCATCATATTAAGGTCAGAAAGCTATGCTCTTACTATCTCTTGCTCATAAAATATTCAAATTCAATTAAATGACAACAGTGATCAAGGTGGAAAGGAGGTGGAAAGCTGTTACCACAGCTCAAGGGTAATGATAATTGTTACCTCTAAAGTTACACAGTGATATTTCATTTTAAAAATAATGGGATTTCTACAATGCTCGTCATGCGATTTGAGGTTGCTTCTGCTTTGTGTTGTTTTCTTTCCCTGAAATGCAAAATATCTGGTCCAAAAAGCACACACCAACATGTCAGATGAAGATTTATAGAATTATGGTAATTAAAAAGGAGAAGTGTTTCACAATAAACTGACACATCTGCCATGAGTCAATATTTACTTACAGGCAGCTTTTGTTGTCTTATAGAAAGATACATTGTTGTTCTCCCTCTGTCTCCTTTTTCACTGAAATCAATATTGAAAAAATAAAAAGGAAAGAAATTGCAGTTGGCTATTCTCTTTCAAGGCATTGTTGCATTGGTTCTAGGTAGCAGTAAAGGAAATTATGACATTTTACTACTTGTTTCAATATTGATCTATCTAGGCTGCTTCTGGTCTTTCTGTGGACAGTTTTTAGCTGTCAGTAAGACATTGTCCTCATAGCTGCATTTGATTGCTTCGTGTATACAGCTGGCCTTGTTTAAATGTTGTTGGCATGCACTACATATCTGTAGAAATTAGATTTTGCCTTTAAATTAACCAGAAAATCTGTTCTACCCCTCATTCTATAATCTATGTTTTCAATGGATAGAACCATTTATTTTGGCACAAGTATAGAATCTACTTTCAACACAAACTGCATGAGCAATTGCATTACATCAGATTTTAGTAAGGAAGAAAAGTCAGTTGTGAATCTTGATTTTAATTTTGTTGTCTTTCTTTTGTTTAGAAAATATGCCAGGTTAAAACAAAAAGAGAACGATGATAATAACATTGCTTGGTAGAATACATGTAAACACTCTGCTTTTTGAAAAGGGGTGTTTTTTCTCTTTCTCAGAATGGGATAGTTTCTCAGTTAAAAAAGATGCAAAACCCCCCCCATGTTGTTGAGTATTTCACTTGAAATAATTGAATAGACTGGATGCTTAAATTGTCCTAGGTTGGCTTAAAGTCTAGAGTAATTTCTGTTGAAGCTGACCCTGCTGGGCACGGTAGAGTATTACCAAATGCAATGACAGATTTCTTGAAAAGCAGGTTTGCTGAATACTCACCCCCTAGCTACACTTTCCAAGAGTATTTTTAAAAAAAAATTACAGGGGAAACATTCAATGACTTCAATAGAAACTCTAAAAATACGTTTACTTATACCCTTGAAATTAATGTGTATAAGACACAGAGAGTTCTGAAAATCAGAATACGTTAGCCAGCTTTTGGATATGTCGTGATTTTGTGTGCCCCCCCATACACCTGTCAAACCTCCCTAAAATCCTTCTCTCTGAAACATATGTCTCCCCTGTATGAACTCTAATATTTTCATAAAATTTGTAGTGAGATAATCTGCTGGTTTTTCACATTTTTTGTTCATCTGAGGAAGTTGTCCAATGGATTAAAGACAAGAGAACAGATAGACCAGCAGACAAACAAACAAACAGTGTGATTGGACATTCTTTGCATGAAATCAGATAAAACATGCAGCTGGTTTAACAAGGGTATAATTCAGTTTACTAAGGAGAGAAAACAGTGCTATAAGATATTGTACTCTGAAAACATCAGAAAAGAAATTGTGTGTGAAGTTGTGAATGCAGTCTGGAGAAAAGTGCAGGTAGCACGTGAAAAAGCAAAAGCAGAATAAAAATGCACACACTTTAATGTAGTGATTGTACTTTTAAAATTTCCAGGCATTGGTTTGCCAAAGATCCCATTCCAAAGGATTGAATGTATTGGCTTACTTGAGAACACCCAATTTAGCCTAAGGAAAAATGGGTCATACATTACTGCTTTTGCAAGAATGGCTTTGAAGAATTTTAATGTAAATGTAGACAGGAAAGGACTGAGTAGCCATCATAAAATACCTTAAAGTTTTGAACTTGGTGTGAGAAAATCTGAACGAGCTTAATGCACGGAGTACTGTCGCTGCAATAAAAAAAAGGCAAGAACATTGGATTGTATTGCTAGAGGGCACACAGTATAAATCAAAGTAGTTGATACCATATCCATGTAAGCTATAAATTGAACATTACTTAGAATGGTGTATATAGTTCTGTCACTATATTTTAGCAAGGATATAACTGTGCCTGACGAGAGACTGTATATTATATGAAATTAACCTGTAGACTAAAGTCATGTGCTAAAGATTTATGTAATAATTAGAATTGCAGACAAAAACAAACTTTACTAAGATTCTTTAGTTAAAGACTATTCATTTATTGGTTAGTCTTACAAATGAACTGTTGACAGCAACTGTGAAACCTAGAGCAAGTTAAATTTGCACTTTTGTTAAATGTGAAGACTCCAAGTCTACTATTTACCAGACCATATTAAAAGACAAAATTCAGACTCTCAGCAGTCATCAGTTTTATGACTCATGCCTTGGGGAAGTTAGCCCAGCTCAATAAAATCCAGCACTGTAGTTCAGGCAATGGGTGCGATCATAGAACCAGTGACGGACCCAAACCTAACTGACAGTACAGACCTGTGGCAAGGTCCCTTACAGGGTATCTCAGGATAGTATGCAACAGATGGAATGGGATGTTCTATGTAATTTTACAATATGTGCACCTATCCTTCCTAGGAAAATAGAATTAAATAGGTTTGTTATAACTTGAAGGCAAAAAAACAGTGTTAGTCTTGTTTTGTACTTGGAAAGAAAGTCTTCAAATAGGGTGTCAGGAAATATTGCATTCACTGTTTTGAGGAGAAAGTTTCTATATATGAGAAAAAAGAACTGGTTTTTTACGCTCCCTTGCCAATGAACACCAAGACGTTTTGATGTCTTCTGTTTATTATGTTTTTGCTCTGGGAATTTGAAGCTGAAATTCACTTCTATATTATCTTATTTTTGAAACAAATTGTTTCATTCCCTGATCCATCAAGTAAAGCACACAACACTGGATTAATTTAGATTAACAGAAACAAAAAGAATGCAAAGAGAAACTTCAATGAGACAACAGTGTGAGTGCCTTTTCTATAGAGATGATAGCATTGTTTCCAATCAAAGTAGCACAAGAGCTTTATCTGGAAAGGAAGTTCTGAAATTTAAGAGTATAATACATAAGCAAATACAACATGTTATTTTACAAAATGTGTTATTTTACAACATAAACTGCACATTTACGTTTACCATTTTATTCTTGTTGGCTTGAGTAACAGTGAATGAACCGCTCCACATTATCCATCTTTATATTTTCTTTTTCTCTTGAAAATAATTTAAGAATGCAAGTAGTGGGAGAAGTGCATAGACTTGTAGAATTTGTAAAGAGATACAGAAAAAGGGTAATAGTTTATGTTGCATCCCAGTGACACTGATAATGACCTTTTTTCCCCTTACATCTGTCACTTTCAATCTACTTGTTGTTAACAGTTAAACATGTGGCTTTCCTATTGCAGATCTTCTACTTTTAAGTAGGAGACCATTTTCAAGCATCTCCTGTCTTCTTTTAGTCATGGCAACAGGGAAAATAACTATTTCTGTGTGCCATTTGAGTCATAACTAATGTGATATGAATAACTAAGTGATATGAAACCAGGTGTTAAAGTAAATCTTAGAACCACATGGGAAACAGGCACACACTGTAGAGGTTCTTCTTCCTTTTCTATAGGTTCTTTCACCAAGATATAGTTTTATTACATTCCTGCAGTGTTACTGCTTCTCTCAACTGACATGAAATCTATACTCATAGGAACTTGGCAAATACTATCATAAAAGACAAGTTCTTATGGCACAGGTATCTTAGAATACATGTACAAAATGATAACTTTACACAAAGGGCTTGCTGTGGCCTTCCAAAAGACATCGATCTAGCATGCTGTTTTCAGTGTGATATTTTAGATGATTGAAATATTCATGTGAAGTATTAGAAAGGGTCCCACAACTGGGAGTACCAGGCTTTTCTGATTACTGTCTTGAATTTATTCATTCCTCTTTTGTATGAGACTGATGTCGCAGGGTAGATATTTTTCCCAGCATATTAATGCTTAAAAGGAATAAAATAGACAGCAGACATACACAAATACATTGTTTTACCAGCAGGAAAGTCCTTATAGTACAACGACAAGGAAAATAGTCTGATGTTAAAACAGAAACCCTGAATAACTGACTAATAATTGCTTTGCTCACAATAATACTGTTTTCTGTGTTATGCGCTCTTGATTTCAGCTTTCATTGATGATTTTGAATCACTGTCATATAGCAGTAACATTTGCACATTTCTATGGGTTCTTGGTAAATTTTTAGTCACCTTAAAAAAAAGGAATCCATTAGTGCAGTACATTGCAGACATTGTATGGAATGTATATATGTACTATACGTGTCTGGTTTTTTTCATAAGTCTCACTTTCTTGTAACAATTAACCTCTTTGCAAAGCTGCAGCAAATCTCAGAACTAGATACAATACACTTGCAATCCAACTGTGAAGAGAATAATAGAACCTTATTTTCTAGGGACATTTCGAAAGAATTCTTGTTCTTCCTCTTGACCTGTCTTTTTGCAGCCTTGGCCTACAGTGTCCAGCACTGAACTGAGGTCAGTGTTTAACTACCGGTATGTACAGCTTGAAAATTGCAGCTTCTAAACCATTCATGAAGCTGTACTCTACACCACATAAAATGGTATTAACCATTAAGCTGCAATGACTATATTTAATTTTTTCTAATATTAAAATTTTTTTAAGTAATTGAAGGAATTAATTTTTTATTTTAAAAAAAGCACATCTGATTTAAAATTTATAAACTTTTTCAGTTACTGTAACTAAAAAAACACTACGATATATCTTTTATCCTTACTGTTTTTTTTTTTTTTAAATAAAAACAACAAAAACAAAAACAGAAAAAAACCCAAGAAAAACTATAGATATCTCACTTGCACTTTAAGGAAAAATCATGAAATGTGAATCTGAGATGAAGGATGAAGAACTTAATTTCCACTGTAAGCTACTAAAAATAAGTGTTTCATGATCAAAATGTCACATCCACTGTAATCTCAAATTAATTCAATTGTATAATCACCACATCAAGGTTATTGTAAAGCCCAAAATGTTCTGTGCCCTATATAGGTTGATAAGGTTTTTGTACCCAAGACAAGCAGTGATTCCTTGTTGTTCTAGGACGTTCTATGGCTTGTATCGTGGAGGAGTTTAGATTAGATTGTTTTAATGATTCCTTAAAAAATATGACTGACAAAATTATGATACATTCTTCATTGTCTCAGTGAAACTATCTGCAGAATTCTTCAGCTTTTCATGGAATCAACTGATAGCAGGTGTCTTCAACCAGTAATATCTGATACCTTATATCAGACAGCAAAATACTGTACGATAGTTTGTGAATATTCTCCTGCCATTTCTCAGAAAACACATATTCCAAAGCACAGAAATATTATATTGTGATTCCAGTCTATACTTCATGAGGATTTTCTGTATTTTTTCAGTGAATGTTTGATGTCATTTCTTTATTGTAGCCTTTTAAAAGACTCCCTTTATGACTTTTTCAATAGCATGTGGTCTTCAATCCTTAAATCTTATTACCATATTTATTGAAAGAAATCAAATCCAAACAAACAATTAGAAATAGAAGTAAACTGAGAGGTTACTGCTGTATCTGTGGATTTCAGCTCCCCAAACAATCATCATTCAAACTCGTAAGACTTTCTTGGATCCAAATTCTACCAACTGGCCCCTTCATGTCTAACAATACACTTGGGAAAAATTAATTTTTAAGAGAGCTTCATTTTGTTTCTTATAAAAAGCCTCTGAGACACATAAAAAGCATCTGAGAGCCTCTATAAACATGATTATCCAAGAAAGCCAGGTACTTATAGCACACATATAATGAAATATCCACCTCTCTTGAGCAATTTTGTGTATACCAAAATGTTTACTGGTAATTGGGAAACCTGAGCCACCACCTACCCAAACTGTTGTTTTTTTGCTTGGTACATGACAAAGCTACCTGGAAAAAAGAGATTGCCAAGGATTACACAGAATATTCTTTCATCATCATACATTGCAGAAGCAGGATGGTGGAAAAACACAGAAGAGGGGAGATGAAAGGAGAATTGCAAAGGAAGCCAGACTTCTGAAATGAGCTCTGTGATCTCTTTTTCTCTCAAATGGGTGTCTTCCCCCCTGACTAGCTCAATGTTATATTAAGTAACAACTATGTGACGTTTACTACATCCTCTATGCAGATAAAGGCAAAGAAAGCACTGTACTACCCATTAGGATGAATCAGCTTATCAAATAAAAAACAACTCCAATTTTCATCTACAACTTGAAGCACAGCAAACTTTTTTGAGGGCTGTATATATATACAGTCATGTCTGCATATATATATGCATGTATATATCAGAATATACAAATATGCTTCTGAAAAATCTGTGAAGGCTAATGTCACAGTTTTTATGCTTATCTCCACTAGTGTCCACTTTCTTTTAATCTGACTAGGACAGAGATGTCTTCAGTCAATAACCTCATTCATCACAGCTGACAATTGTAACAGCAGTTTTGATGGGAACATTTAAGTCATAAAAGGACGCCTTCAAGCACTCCTGATGCCTTCTGGGCTGTTTTCACAAAACACTTCATCAGTATTAATGTAGCATTAAGTATAGATGTCTTTTCCAGATAACAGCGATGAAAAATTGTCTGAAGGGTCGCCCCTACTCTTGCAGTTGCCTGCCTCCCTTACTTTATCTGGTCACATTGGACAGAGGTGGATTTTGGCTAGACACCTTAGATAACAAGTGTGAAGAGACCACACCATTCCAAGATGAAGACAAGGTGGTGGCACAGTCGTGTGACTTTTCTCCCTTCCTTGTGACATCAGGAAATATTTGCAAGCAGCTGCTTGTCCTTGGGCCCCACTCCTACCCAACTGAGCAAAGCAAGGTATATTAGTCACCATTGCTCATTTTCCTCAGGGTGCAATATTTGTATTCCTATGAGTCTGAAGTGTCTCTTGTATAATTACCTTTCTTGCCTGCCCTTTTAGTAGCCTTTCTGCTGTGGCTGATGGGTTACTTACAACTGTCAGTATTGTACAGAACACCCATTTGACAGTGGTGCGTATCATTTGTCTTTCATGGCATGATCTTTGGCAGTGATTTTAATTACAAATCCTTCTACAACATGTACAGTCCATTGAGATCAAAGAGAGCATGAGAGGGAAAGCTGACTCATAGCTAGTAATGAGGAATTAAGATCTCTCTTAGCCTACAATGCTCAGCATTTTACTTCCCTGTAGTTTTATATTGCTGTATGTCAAGGAAGTGCCAAGTTGCTTTCCAGATAAAATAAACTGTTGCAGAACAGTTCCTAGGATTTTTTTCTGTTACATCTGTGCTATAGCCTATAAAGGGCTAGATTACGGGCTTGAGCTTTACTAAGTGATTATTGTGTGAATGCTGTTTATTTGTAAACAGACTACCAAACTCCATGTCAGTCTTTCTAACCTGCACTCCACAGACAGTATTTGGCCACTTTTCAAGCATTGTTTAAATCAAAGACTGTTTCAAATAAGCATCCACCCTCTTTTGAAGGGCAAGTTAGTTTTTCAGTCATCAAAGAACTGTTGCATTTCATACTTCCCTTCAGGACCAAAGAATGGACTGTTGCTCTTTTCCTTCAGTCCACTTGTCTGCTGGAGTGTCATGTACTTCTTTTTAAATACAGGAAGCAACACTCAAGCATAAGGCTCAGTGCCCACAATATAAGTGGAAAAGCTCCATTGCTATTCAAGAGCCATCTTCAGACACCCTCAGACACTGCTGAGCTTTTTCATCTACTCAGTTCCTTCCTGTGGTCATGCACAATGCGCTACACCTAAGATACTATGATCCTTTTCTTCTGACCCATAAAAAAAAGAGGTCTTCTATGCTGAGCAATTGCATCATCCTCTTCAGTGCATAGAAGGATCTGTTCTCAGTATCCAGGCCTGCAAGGAGAAGGACCCCAGTCCTTCTAGCACATAGCTTTCCTCTCACTTGTAATAAGCTTAAAGTTATTTGGTGGTTTGAATTATCTTCATGCTTTCTTTTTTTCTTTTTTTCTTTTTTTTCTCTGCAAAAATATACATGTATGTTAGTAAAAAGCTCCTGTTTCATGGCTATAAACAAAAGTCTCTTTCCCTCTGTCTCTGTCTCTCTCTCTCTCTCCAGGCACTGATGCATAAATCCAATTATCTTTCATTCAGTCCTTCACTTGACTTTTCCTCATCTCATTTCTAAAGATCCCATCTGTGCTATTTTATTGTATATGCATCCAGCATCGGAACCTGTGGGTGAGGGTTCCCTACCTGCTGCCAGTCACAGCCTCAGTCTCCACCCCTGTACACACACCCAGTTCTCCCTTTCCAGAATGTTCCCCAGTTAATTGTCTGTCATGTTGGCTCCTCCCTGACTCCCCCCAAGTTAACACCCCTGGTTTTACCCCATTGGACTTTGTACCCTTGTTCCTCCCCTGCACCTTTATCCTATTAGTCCAAGTTGTAAACCCCTCCCTCACTTTCCTCCCTTAAAAACCTCGGACACCCCTGAAGTTCTCAGAGTTCTCGGCGTTCTCCCCCCACTCTTGCCACGCTGCAATAAACGCTGTCGTTGGTAAGAGAGAGAGCTCTCCTTCTCTTCCTCTCTTCGCCTCCGGGGTCGCCTTGCCTTACCACCGCACACCACCTGCAGCCTGAGCATCCCGGACGACGGGTCTCGGGAGACCGATTAGCCGGTCTCACCCCGCTGCCTGCGACAACCTGCGCGGAGGCGGCTGGCCGCGCGCTGCCGAGGGGCAGACGTCACAGGGCAGTGTTCGCAGACACTGTCGCCGAGCCCGGCCGGGATCGGACCGGACGCCGCTTCAGCGGCCGCGCTGTCCGAGGGTCCGCGGCGACAGGAACCAGTAAGCATTTTACAAACTGCTGGAACACCTACAAATTTACTCTTGTGTAGGCCTCAACTGGTTAACTTACCTAGTGTCAATAAATAATTCTTGAATTTCATTTTCTTGAAGAACATTCACAAAGGAAAAAGGCTGAAAAGTGAAGCTAGAAGGATCTCCAGTAATCAGCCAACACAAACATTTTATATTTCTCTTCTTTTTTCTTTTATAAGAGAGTATACATAAAACAGGAAAAGAAGATATAAACTGAGGTCACAGAATCCTTCAACTTGTAAATACAGAACCACATGGGGCATGTTTTTTCTTGGTTTTTTTTTTTAATTCTGCTAGAGAGAAGCTTGGAACTTGGTTTTTCAAGAGATATTATATAACGATGTGTCTTGCATCTGCTAGGAGACAGAATCAACTCTGTTGACTCTAACTTGAGCTTTTTTTTTTTTTTTAACAGATGCGATAATCTGGCTACCTTTTCCTCATAGATCTGTCAGTACTTTCTTCCTAGTCAGTGAATAAAATTGATGCTTTCATGAAATGAGAATTTCTTGATCTTGCAATCTCAGTAGTGCTGTCTTTAGCGTTACAGGAATGGTAAATCTCTCTCATCAGCAGTTGCATTAGGTTATAGTCAAATACAGTTGAAGCAAATCTCTCATCTTTGGAACTTCAAGTCTATTTATAGCAGTTTTCCAGGAAAACATGTACACTATTTTTATAAAGCATTAGGATAAGTTGCCAAATTACCTAGTTGAAAAAAACAGCTTAGAAACCTCTACTAGCTATTTATTATATATATACATATATATGTGTTCCTTGTTGGTTTTGGTTTGGTTTTTGCTTTTTTTGTTTAGTTGGTTTGTTTTGCTTTTTGAGAAGGGGGAGATGTTCAGGGACATCTATTTAAGGTAAATATGATGCAAAGAAACTTCTTCAGCAAGACATCAATTAGCTGTATTCAGAGGGAGGATTGCTCACAGTTCTGTAGCGCTGTCCCCAAAGTTGTATCAGTTCTTCAACAGAACGAAAGCATTGAGGAGGGAGAGATGAGAGAAAGCTGGGCCACCACAAGCACTTTCCTGTGTTTAGCAATAAATTGACAACTTTCTAAACTTACAGTGATTAGTAACTTAATCTGTCATTGGAAAAATTAAGTATTATTGACGAGGCATAGCCTCATGCAGGGTGATAAGCACCAAGAGAGGAGACATTGCTTCCTATAGAAAAGAGTTCCTGTGGTTTGAAGGCATTTCCCTGAGTCACTACTGTTATTCTGGTGAGGCTGATGAAAAGCCAGTCAGGGCTGGAAATCCCCTTAAGGGTGAAGGCAGCAGGCATGGTCATACTGGAGAGGACAAAGAACAAAGATGCCACCGTGGGGAAACAGCAACGAGACTCTGGATCTGTGTGTTTTGAAAGTTTGACATTTTAGCTCTTAAGCAGATTGTTTTCAAAACAAGCTTCACTGGCTGCAGACCAGTTATTCCTCCTTTCTCTGCCATGGTAAGTTAGCTTTCAGACTCATTTTAACAGCAGCTTTAATTTTCCCAGAAAGTTAGCTTGACAGCCTCTGCAAACATCTGGTAGCATGAGTATTATTACTGACTTGAACAAACACCAGGATTTAAAGTTCTGTGGGTTCCCATCTTACCAAAAAGTTCCAAAGTAAGAATAATTTACCTTAGAAATAGACAGGCAGATGTGATGAGAGACATCTGTGTTTCAAAAATATGGCTGCTTTGGGGATTTTTTAAGTCAACTTCTTTTGTAAGTGGACATGCCCTTTCCCAGAGAAAATTTCTCCAGAACAAAATTATCAAAATATATAAAGACAAAAGATAAATCATAGAGTTTCAGGTGCTATCTCTGAACAAACATTATCAGGATCCTGAACATGTATTTCCAGTAGTATATATGATTTTCTTAATTGCTCTAAATACGTTTCATTCCAACACATACAAAAATAAGTTCCAAAACATCAAAAACTCCCGCAAATTTGAAATCTTGTTTTCTTGCTATGTCTATTCACAACAGTGTTTGTTTTTTGATCACTTCTAAGGTCTTTTTTTAATTAATTCAAAACATGTAACTGAAATAATCCCCCATGAAATATTGAAATTGCATTTTACTTGCCAAAAAGGCGTTTCCTTATCCTCATAGATTATTTTCAATGAATATTTATCACTTTCTCTAGAGTCAGTAAATTCCCCATACATCATTTTCATGCCATTCTTTATCTCAGAGAAGATGTAAAGTCCCTAGTTTTTCATTCAGTAGATAAGAAATAGATTTGCTTTCCTGCCTGTAGTCCAACATAGCACCCCTTTCTTTCGTCCTGAATTTCCATTGGAACAATTAGTCCCCCAAGGTGTACACGAAGTGTGCAAAATTGAGTGAGCCCAACATGTCTAAATAAAACCTCTAACAGCATCTACTATGTTCCCCTTGGAGAAATTGCTGTGTTTCTGAACATTCCTCATCAAAGGCATATAAAAAAGGAGAATCTATTGAAGATGTGAAGATCTACTGAAGTGGTTTGGATATTGCTACCTATTTCTGCTTCTACTTTTGCCTACATGTTACTAATCTCCATAATCTAATTATCTCACTGTAATTTAGTTGTAGGAAGCAGAAAGGCCATAGAACAGTTTTAGTAGAGAATAAAATTATTTGTGTAGGCACAACTCATGAATTCATGTTTGCACAATATCAGATTTAATAAGCTATGTGGAACTGAATTCTAGGTTTCTCGCCTGAATAGAGAAATCTGTTGAAGTGACGATAAAACAAAGCAGGTATTCCACGACCCTTTACTTACTGCTGACTTTTCTGTAGCCATACTTTTGCCTTACAGCATATTACGTCTTTGACCTGATCTACAAATTGCCAAATGCTGCAGACAGAGAGGTGTTTAATAGATGACCAGGCACTCAGCATTGCACTGACTAAGGGTTGATATATGGGAAACAGTGTCCAATTCCATATTTGCAATTGATTGTGGACCCCAAAATTTGTATTCATATATTTAATTACTGCTGTAAAGTGACTGATGAGAAATACTGAAGCTGTTATTTCATTCGTAATTAATGGCACTGACCTTTCCCACTTACAACTTATTTATGCACAAAAACTGAAAATAAGATATATTTATTTTTTAAGTTTTATTGATTTAATTATTCTGACCTATGGATTCTGGGCATATGCTCCAGAATAAAACTACAAGATTTAAGGCTTAACTTTTTTTTTTCTAATAGTCGATATCACTAAAACAGAGTGAATGCTCCTTATGGACACAGTATTTTGAAGAAATTCAAATCATCTGGGCTTTAAGATATTCCTGTTTAAAGTATATACCTTAAGCACTGTGTATCGGGTTTGTATGGACAGCTTTTCATAGCATGGGGCCTACGGGGGTGACTTCTGTGAGAAGCTGCCAGCAGCTTCCTCCATGTCCGGCAGAGCCAGTGTCAGGTGGATCCAAGACAGAGGTGTCACTTACCAAAGCTGGGTCCATCAGAAATGGTGGTAATGCCTCTGTGATAACATATTTCAGAAGGAAAAAGGAAAAAAACAGGAGCAGGTGGATGCCTGACAGGAGGCATCCTGTGAACTGATGGGAATCCCATGCTGGAACAGGCTCCTGGCAAGGACCTGTAGACCCATGAAGAGAGGAGCGCACCCAGGAGCAGGTTTCCCAGTAGGATTTGTGGGGGAACCATGCTGGAGCAGGCTGTGCCTGAAGGACCGCACCCCATGGAAAAGTGACCCACACTGGAGCAGAGCAGTCTGTGGAGAACTGTTGCTGTGGGACAGACTCACACTGGAGAAGTTCATGGAGGACTGTCTCCTGTGGGCTGGACCCCATGTTGGAGCAGGGGAGAGGCCCCTCTCCCTGAGCAGAGGGAGAAACAACATGTGATGGACGGACTATAACCCCCATTCCCTATCTCCTTGTGTCACTGGGATAGGAGGTAGAGCTGGGAGGGAAGGAGGAGTGGAGGGAAGGTGTTTTTAAGGTCTTATTTTCTTCTCATTATCCTGCTCTGATTTTGTTAGTGATAAATTCAAATAATGACCTAAATTCGAGCCTGTTTTGCCTGTGATGGTATCTGAGGAGTGATCTCTCCTTGTCCTTGTCTCAACTCATGAAATATTTGCTATATTTTCTCTCCCCTGTCCAGCTGCAGAGGGGAGTGATAGAAAGGCTTTGGTGGGTGTCAGGGTCAACCTACTACATACTGAAATAACTACATGTAAATGTCAAGTGATAACGAGTATATGGATTGGATAGGTTCTTATACCCCTCTTGTATCAAAGATACTTCTTATGTCAAAGAAACTGACCTGTATGTGTTTCTTTCTGCTAAAAAATCTGAGATTGCTCCAGTATTTCATATTACTACTGACCATTGACTATTTTCTTTTAAATTTATTCTTATTTAGACATTATGTTGAAACCTTCCACTTCTGTTATTTCTATGAATTTAGAAACCAACTGCACATCGGACTATAATCAGGTAGAGCTCCTTTAATTTTTGGGAGGTTGGGTATTTTTGTGCTAGTTTTGGCAAAAAACTTGAGACAAACCCTTTCTTTTCAAGAAACTCATTTCATGTAACTATGTGAAATATGAAGTGAAGGAAGCTTGCTTAATATTGGCAATCTATAATTAAACATTTGGTCTTTCTAGGTATTTGCATTTTATTTAGAGTCAACGGAGAATCAGACATCTCCAGATGCTGAATCACCTTCAGTATCTCAGACACATATTTTTGAATGAAACTAATTACTTTCTGAAACCCATGGTCTTAATGGTGTTCAGATGCCTAACGTCTGAATAAATCGATGAGAGCTGGGCACTTAGATACCTTTCAGGATCTAGTTCTTGAAAGCCTTTGACCCCTAAGAAGTTGGTAAGATCAAAACATTTTATTTAGGTCTTTTGAGAATGTAGTCCCAGATCATGACAATAAAGCATGCAGAATTCTAAACAATAACTGAAATAGCTGAAACGCAACATTTGTATAAACACACACACACACAAACAGCCAACCTAGAGATTTTGTTTCCTTCATGTCGTATACAATCCTAAAGGGATTAGCAAGCCTGAACACCTACATATAGTTTTAGAGGTAAAATAGCCCACTAAAATATTTACTAAAAACCATAACTTTAGAACAGGAATTACTCTTTTTGAAAGCATTTGAAAGGGAAATTTTTACATTGAAACATTTGGGGTATGGAATGTTTGCCAGACATCACCTATGAAAATAAGAGACGCAAAGAATAATCATTTTAGAAAAGTAACTTACAGCAACTACTGGGAAAATTAGTTAAGTATCTTTTAAACAGTGGGAAAGTATATGTTAGCCTCATGTCTATACATGCAAGCAAATTCATCTTTGAAAACACTTGAGCATAGAGTCCTTTGAAAGGATACACTGGAGCAAATGTCTGTATGCAGACAATCCTTCTCCTTCATGTTTGGTCACCTGCCAAAGCAAAACTTTATTTATCAGTTTGTTTTGTAGGGACAATTCAGAGTCTGTTAAGGAAAGATAAACTAAATGGGGGTAAGTACTCACATAAAGAGCAAAAGGTCGATTTTTTGATATTAAGTTTGATGGCTCATTTACCCCAGCTCTACCACCCTTGTTAAAGTTAGATATGAAGTACAGAAAACACGTCTAGGGCAAACAGATGTAAAAGGATTCAGGCTAAGAATTACTGTAGTCGTGAAATAAATAAGACTAGAACAAACAAAACCAAGTCTAATTTGTGCTGGACTACATTTTTTTAATCAAAATTATGTGCCTATTACCAGCTTGTAGACATGATCACCACAAAGACATGTAACTTTTTGGGTTCTTCTGGCCCAAGTCTGATGTAAACTCTTCTAGAAGAAAGCTGAATTAAGTAAATGCTGATTACAGTGGTTTATATTTTCTTTTTAAGCTATGAAAACATTTATATTAACTTCTTGTAAAACTTCTAGGGCTAATATTCCTGTCAATGGAAGTTCTCAATCATAACAAAATGAAAGAATAAGCCTCAAATTGGTTACATGAATTGCCTGAAAATGCTGAAATCTGATATATTCAAAAGCTATTCTTCTGAGAGATCTTGCACTAAATTTGGCCACAACCTCTTATCTTTAGGCATCTTTGAGCAGAAGAAAGCAGCTCTAGATACCAAAAGCAAAATAACCACACATTAAGGCCATCAAATATTAATTGAAAAACACATTAAGCATTCATGAAATGCCAAATTATAAGATTACTTCTGTGGTTGGTATTGCAAATGTTTTCTTATCTTTATGTTCATAGTTATATCAGGCTATGTATTCACATCTTTCCTTACCAGTGTGATAGAGGAGAAATACAGAAGCAAACACTCATGGAAAATCTGCCTCATTGTGTTCCATGGAAACAGACACATGACTAATTGTTTAAACCTGTTTCTGGGTTCAGATTCTTGCTTTTAATTCAGGCCTCTCTAAGAATAGCTCTTTCTTTTAAGCACGTTTTTGTGCGCAACTCAGGAGTGGAGACCACAGGAGGGGGCAACACTTTAAACACACAACCCCGCAGCCAGCACACATAGAAAGCTTCCTTTAAACATTACTAGTCCTGGTAGACCAGAAGGGTTTTCTCAGGTCCTGGACGAGTTAATTGCAGGAAAGGAAGCCTTAGGACACTGCAAATTCTAAATTACAAAAATTCTGGTCCCTACATAACTTGTCGGAACTGTGAGAGACCCACACAGAGTCAATGTTTAAATTTAGGCTGAACACAAATGGAGTGTGAAGGTGTATCCCACTCAAGTGTCTGATCATTTAGCTATAGGCTATTATGTCACTGATATTTTTTCCCTATTACACTCTTCCTCAGTTTTCTGGTGAAACTCAGTTTGTCTTTCCCTCATGATCACAGCACTGAGTTGTAGCCTTCAAAAAGATTTTCTGGGCACACCACAACCCCTTCCATCCTACTTGGATTATGTTTTAGACAAATCCTTTTCATACAGGTATTAAACCTGCTGAAGAGCCCACAGAACTGCATGAAGGTGCTGTCTGCAGACAGTGAAAAATAAAGCTGGTTGTTATCTTCATAGAGCTGAAACTGGAGACCATGTTAATTTTATAATCTCCCCAATTTTAGTATACACAGGACTCCACAGGTAAGTAAGATCAAGGTAAAGGATTAATTACCTGGTGAGCCCTTTGAGGGGCTTTGAGGAGAGATGCCAGTATTTATTCAAATCTTTCCATTCTGGAAACATATTTAACAATATCTTTTTACTAAGTACATATCTTTGAGGCTTTCTCTATATGTCCAGTCTCAGATTTGGTACACCTAGAGAGTTCTCTGTTGAAATAAAAAAATTTTATCATTGCCAGAAATATAAAGCAATGGATCTGTCTCCAGACCATATGTCTAGGATTTCAAATACTTGAGCAATATCAAAGAATAGTAGTGTAGACATTTGTCCACTGGCAACAGAACAGAAGAAAAATGTTCATAAATCAAACAATTTTTTCTTCAAAGATAAAACTCCTGTTTTCAGACAGCTTAATCTGGTTGCTCCTATCCATTCACAGGGTCAGCTTTATTTGGGGCTGCTATTCCTGTATTGATGTAAAATGTGAACATTTTCCCCTATGGTGCTATAAAACACTCATTTTGCCTCTCCTATTAGGAACTTCAGCAGACACTAATTAACCCTCTGGAGAAAATGTTTATAAAAATAACAAGGAATTATTAGCTATGAAGCAGATTTCTTTTTTCCCTCCCAACAAAAAAGTCAAACTGAGAGAGTGCATTAACAATGCATTATTGTTAAATTGTGGAGTTAACTCGCTGGTTGAAAATTTTAATGAGCTGAGACACATGACTAGAAAGGTTTTCGAAAGAGGCAATGCATGTCTGTGTGTGTCTGTAAGTCTTTCCAGATAAGAATCTCTCACTTCTGAGTCAGAGAACATATTCCAAAATTTCTTTGTACAGATTTTTTAGGAAATTTTGAACTTTGCTGTTTATGAAGAGCCATATGATTCCTAGGAGGTGCAAGACTTTTCACCTTCAATTCACAAAAATATAGGTAGACATGAACTACTCTTATTAGAGATACTTTTTTTCACAAGGGGAACTTTATCTGTGCAGAGGCACCACCATCCTAACAATAGCTCTGACTCAACACAGTTTTGTGACAGCTTAGGGACTTGCTGAAAAATCTTTGGCCTAATTTTTCCTGTCAAGAAGAAATATATATATCTTGATTATTCTCCTTAATTTCTTTTTTCCTCATCTAATAATTTCTTTGTATATAGACTGCTTATGACTTTAATAAATGAGAAATATTCACACATAAATTTCAAGATTGAGACTTTAATAAATATTTTTCAGTTCTCTAAGATAGCAAATATTTAGACTACAAAGCTTTTCAGATTTTCTTTCTGCTGCCTCCATAACAAATGCATCAGCCTTTAAGTTTCCACTTATTTTTACTAATTTCTGATCAATTTACTAATCTCTATTTATAGTACTTCCCACTTCCTGCTGTGCTCTCCCTAAAAAAAAAAAAAAGGAATAACTGAATAATATAACATCTCCAAAAAAATTAAAATTTGAATACATCATTTTTGAAAGTTATATGAATGAAACATATTTTAGCATTTCAGTCCCTCACCAGTGATAGGTGCTCCTTACCCAAAGTGATAAAATTTTATCCTGTCCTTTTTTTCTAGCACTGAATAACAAGACAACCCTTAGATGTTTTGCAGTACTAAAAAAAATCCAGCAACCCTTAACTCTAGTGTTTACTTTGCTTCACTATAACAGAAAATTACCATCTGCAAATCGGGTTCCCACGTTCTTGAATTTTGAGAGAATTTGGTCCTTATTATAAGATGGATAGTTTACTCTAAACAAGATAAATATTTCATTCCACTACACAAAAAATATATAAACAAGGAAGATTATACAAATTGCTTTCTGAATGCTCAGGAGATCACAAACATGAATTGCTGCTTCTTACAGCCCTTGCCTTCTGTTTCTTTTAAGATGAACTATATCCTCAAAATTATTACAGAAGCTTTGTAGCATCTTAACTTCTTAGCTAAATAAGTGTGTTTTCTGGAAGGCAATAGAAAAACGTTAGCTATGTAATGTCCAAGTATCTTTCATATCTTCAAAGAGAAGAAGTCAGTATTCATTCAGTACTATATATCTATACTACATGCTAATAGTTTTCCTAGGACAGAGTAGAAAAGGATTGACTGAAATGAAGAAAAAGCTTTCTTTACAGTTTTTGTAAATAAAATCAAACATATTCACAGAATATTATGAGCAGAACAAAATTGCATGCAATTTCTTTGAGAATTGCATTTTTGTTTGAAGAGCTCTCTTGCATATTGTTTAAATATAACTTTATTTCTCATACAAAGTACTGAGAGCAGTGGGCTTCCTTCTATTCTGTCCTACATCCTGTGGGAGGGTAACATGCAGAGCCTTAACTCCCTCATTTCCAAAATGCTAGGTCAATTTAGTTGAGCTGCAGTGGAATAAATACTGTTGCTGCTGCTGACTGGTGAAAATAATTTGTTACTTTCCTCCCGCTGAAAAAAACGTGATTGAGGAATCAACTCTTGTAGCTATGTATATCTAAAAATTATGTATTTTAGAGGGAACACTCTCAATGAAGCCAAAAGGACCTCAAGGCACTCAATACTGTAAAATATATATATCAGCTCAGCCCTATTGCTCTAGAAAAAGGAAAACAGAAAAAATCCCCCTCTGGGAACCACTGCATATCCCACCTGATTCCCCACATGTACATTTGGGAGACTATAATATGAAGGAGTTAATGCTAGACCCAGCCTAAATTGTTAAGAATTAATCTAATTCTAGAAAATCTTATTTCTACACATGAAATGGAAAAGACAAAAGAAATAAGACTTAGAAAGCTGAATTTCATGTGTCCACATGGGATATGAATCTCAGATTCTAAAGATAACATTTCATCTCTAACTGTAAGTTTCCTCCCTGTTTATTAGTAAACAGTAGACTTCAAAGAACCTTAAAGTCTGCAGCAGGGCATTTCCCCCACCACAAGAGCTTATCTGTTGCTTCTTAGCTGATGAAATAACTCAGGGCATCTCACATGAGCCTTGGTGAAATAATCAAGACAGTTTGTCTTGCAGTGAGTAATTTTGATGCCATGGGATTGATGCTTTCAGCTGACAGCAAACATCTTGCTGTGGAAGCAAGAGGTAGAAAGATAAGGTAGAATTTCTTACTGACAGACACACCCCACAACAAACTAAAAAAGCTACACCAAACTTTCACAAAGCAGAAATCTTCTGCACATTTCCTGGAAATGTGTGGGGCTGTCTCCCCAAAGTTTGGAATACTTGCTTTGTGGTTACTCATTCAGGGATTGAGTGAAAGGACTCTGTGTACACTACTGTAATTTTGATTACATTGACTCCTAATCTATACTATTTCTTTGCTAGCTTTAATATAGCTGGCCAAGAAATAGTATAGAAATATATCGATATAGAAATATAGAAATATATAGATATAGAAATATAGAAACATATAGAAATATAGGAATACATAGCTTAATGTCATGCACTGTTTTATGTAATCTACTAGCAGGGTTTTTTTTATACTGTGTAGTAAGTAACGCTGTTTAAAGCCTTTTGTCTGTTATCTCCTGTCTATTATAACTCACTTTATGATAGACCTGACTGGCCATTCTTAGAACTTGCGAGCAAGAGCAGTTTAGGTGCAGACCACCTAAATTTAAGCTACTGCCAAAAATCTGAGCTTAAGGCAGGGCTTGTCTGAAGCTCCCACTCTATCCATAACAGAGTCATGAGAATCACATTTGTATATTAGAAACCATTATATTTTACTACTATTTCTCTGCTTTGAGATGGCATCTTGTATTTGACTAAATCATAGTATCTACAAGAATACCTGAACAAGAAATCAACATAACATGAGATGGACTCCATGACTTTGCAGTTATGCTTACAGCTACATAAGTGAGTAATTTCCTTGAATTGCCTGGATTAAATGGATACCCCATGGTTCTCTGTACTCTGAAATTTCTACGTTAGGATTAAGGAGCCCTTTGGAATGCCCTGCCAATTAAAAAACTCCAAGAAACAGGCAATTACTGTTTCCTTAAGACAGATAAATTCAGCTCTCACTCCATCACTGAAAGATATTTTCCAAGATAATATTATGCCTTTATTCACTTTTTCATGCAAATTTTCAAACTTTTTTAAACAGCACAGGACACTGTGCAGGTTTCCACTGTCAATTCTCACCAACAGCTCATGCAGAGGGAAACCACCACTAGTTGCTTGTTCATACATCTAAGGCCTTACCATGACATCTGGTGCATCACACTCAAGCTCAGACTTTCACAGCTAGACAAGAGCTGTCAGTTTGGGAACCCGTCTTGAAGATCCTTTCAAAACGTCCTTTGGAAGCTCATGGTTTAATCACCTATCTGGCAGAACTATAGCAGAAAATGATCCTTCAGCTCCAAACTCCAAATGACATGGATCACCTGAACTAGAAGTTCTAATTGAATGACTCTATGATGCTGCCAGAATGAAGTTGTTGTGCTGTTTCTTGCCTTATTTGGCAGAAAAACAAGGGAAAAATAGCAGGTCTTCTGGAGCTGAGTCTTTTAGATCCCTTAATGCCAACAGAGACCCTCTTCCTTGCCTGAAGAGAGCAAAGTGCTTGTTAGGGACAATTCTTTGTGCCGAATTTCACAAGTTTGCTGGACAATCTCCTTACTCTGACATACAATTCCTTCACAGATCTTCAAATATTTCCCTGTTTTCTCTTGATTTTTTTCCTGTGCTTTCTTTTTCACTTTTTCGTAACTCTACTATTCCTCTGGAAACTGTTCTGCTCTTGCAAATTCACAGCTGTCCAATTTCATTGGTGAATATATATATCCTGTCCCCTGAATGTCTTCACCAAAGCCAGTACAAAAGTCATCAAAAGCAACAGTGGTATGAAGTAATCCACAGCTATGACAAAAATCAAACAATGTAAGGATTTGTAGAGCACCCACAGACCACTGCATGGAACAAAAAATTCTCAGATTTTTGACTATGAACTAGCAAGGTGTCATGCCTGAAACAGCCACAAGAAAAATGATGACTTGTTTTCTTTCATTTCTGATATAAAAGAGTTGAGGTTTTTTTTTTTTATTCTAGGAAGGGTTTTCTTCAGTCGGACCACTTGCAACATAGTTCCAGTCAGAGTCAAAGAAAAACCCGCAGTTTGCACATGTCCTCATGACATAGTAAGTGCTGACTATTACAGACACTGTTCATTCATACAATCTTCATTTAACAGCCCTCACAAATTAGCTATGTGTGCCCCCCACCCTTCCGGTAGGTAGTTGCTGCTGCTGGAATTATCACTCCAATCCACGTTTGATACAGAGGTCTTCTATGAATTTCCCAGCTTTTGTTACACTTCTTCATTAAACAGCTTCTTAGCCCATCAGTTTGAGGAAAAGTCACCAGATAAGCAACAGGTGAAGCAGTCATTCTGCAAAACCAGAGAAAAATAAAGCATGCTTATTATGTTTTACCAATGCCCTTTGTTAATCACTCTTTTTTTAAAAAATTGGAATCTTACTTTTAATTGAAAAATATATCAGGTGTTAAATGCTTCACATATACTGCATACAAATGAATTTTTTTTTAGTATGTTTTGCTCATACTTCTCTAGAAAAAAACTTACTTCAATAATTCATAATTCATATCTTGCAACCAACTCAATTTATGGCCTTTGATTTCAAAGTTCTTCATGAATAAGCTTCCTGCAGTCAGCTAATTAAAATAAAATAAAATAAAAAGTTATTGAGATCATATCAGAGTCGAGTAATTCCTTGTTCTTGTTAAAGCATAGTAATAACATATGACTATATTTTCATCTTTATTCCTAACACATTCTTCAGGTTCAGCTGAATATTCTTTAAGAAGCACACAGTCAGTAAGAAGGAAATTATTTAATTATGAAAGCTCATCAGTATATGGACTATTTTTTAAAAATGTAACCTAAAATATCCTGACTGAAATAAGAGTGGCAAGAAAACATTTTTATTTGAAAAAAACCCCAAATATTTATTTTAATCCTGAATGAAAAATCTCATACTGTCATCATAGAATAAAATTTTTAGCTTCCGTTACATTATATACAGCTGAGTTCTCCTGTATGAATACCAGTAACTTCAACAAGATTGAATGGGAATCACAGGAGAGAGGAAGGAATAAATGAAAGTAGGTATTGACCATCTGGCAGTACAAAATCAGGTGACCATCAAAGGTGGGCTCTGAGGCTGAGTGGGGGAACGGGGAATAAAGTTGTATTTAGGAGCTCAACTTTTTGCTTTCCCCTTCATGTGCTTTCAGAATTTATCAATTCATCATGAATATGATTTTATATGAGTAACAGAAATTGGTATGTAAAATCATTATTCATTGATGCTAAAAAAAACATGATAAGGGATCACAGTACAGTTCCATGGAAATCAGGAATTCAGGAAGCCTAGCAGTGTCTTGAAATACTATGGTAAGTAAAATATAGTAACTTCACTCGGCAAAGTATAAATACTCATAAGAAAGCAAAACTGTATGCAGTTCTTTCTCCTCCCACCTCATCTCAAATAAAGTGTAGATTAGTCTTTGGCAATCCTATACCATTCAAACCTAGTTGGGTAGTTGTTACATGCATTCCTTCATTCCATTTCTTTTCCTGGAAATGAATTTAGCTCATCTTTCACTAGTGTCTTGATGATAATCCTGACCATCTTAAGCCTCTTAAAAGCAACACAGCAAAAGCAGGAGCTCATTATCATTACTTTCTGCTCTTCTCAGGGAATCTGCGTTGATTCCCTGTTCATTTGGCCATACTATTATCTTCTTTTCCAATCAAACTTTTAATCTTGGCATAATCCTTAGTCTTATACTATCCTGGTTTCAGCTGGAATAGAGTTTATTTTCTTCCTAGTAGCTGGTGTAGCACCATTGTTTCGATTTAGGATGAGAATAATGTTGATAATGCAATGATGGTAGTTTTGGCTAACTGAGGGCAGTGTTGGCCAGGGGCCAATGCTCAGGAACTGTTTGGGCATCAGTTGGTGAGTGGTGAGCAATTGCGTTGTGCATCACTTGTTTTGTATATTCTAACCTGATTATTTTTATAAGTATTATTGTCTTGACTGATATTATCATTATTATTGTCATTATTTTCTTCTTTTTCTATTCATTAGACTGTCTTTGTCTCAACCCATGAGTTTTCTCACTTTTCTCCCCCATCCCACTGGCAGCGGAGGAGTGACTGAGCAGCTGTGTGTGGCTGTTGCCAGCCGAGGTTAAACTATGACATATGACAACAACATATTTACAGGCAATTTTATTTCAGTAAAAAGCCTTAGATTCAAGATCAGACCACTTGATTTGACTGGATTCAGTCTAACTTGACCACTGCCTTTTATCTTCCATTGATGTACTAAAACTTCCTTTTCTCATTTCTTTCAATATTCACTTTCGAATTTCTAGCTTTTCAAAAGTTCTATTCCTTTCTGTGTGATCTCATTTCATTGCAAACTAGACTCAACTTACTTGTATTTTCAAAGCCATACATACCTTGTTTCATCTTAGTATCTGAACGTGATTTATATTTTTGGTTTTCTACTATTTTCCATTCCAAAAATTTTAAATCTCAGGTTTTCCAAACTGCAATAGATACCTTTACTCACAGCATCAAGTTCTGTCAAAATTAAGCATTGCTGTGAATGAAATAAATACTGAAGGGAGGAATAATAGACTAGTTTTATTTTCTGTCCTCTGTCTGGCTGTGGAGGGGAGTGAGCGAGTGGCTTTTGTGGGTGCCTGGCATCTGGCCAGGGTCAACCCACTACAATATCCCAGTATATTCCTTTTGAGGATCAACCTTGCACCTGACTCAACAAGGAAAATTACTGACAGGTTTTTGACTGCAACACAGAACCACAGATTCATAGTATGGTTTGGGTTAGAGGGGATCTTGAAGACCGTCTAGTTCCAACCCCCTTGCCATGAGCAGGGATACCTTCCATTAGACCAGGTTGCACAAAGACACATCCAGCCTGGCCTTGACCAGGCATTGGGGCTCCAGAACTTCTCTGGGCATCCTGTTCTAGTGCCTCATCACCCTCACAGTAAAGAATTTCTTCCCAAAATCTAATCTAAACCTACCTTCTTTCAGTTCACAGCCATCATACCTTGTCCTATTTCTACCTGCCCTTGTAAAAAGTCCCTCTCCAGCTTTCTTGTAAGTCCCCTTAATGTACTGGAAGGTGCTTTAAAGTCTCCTCCAAGCCTTCTCTCCTCCAGGCTGAACAGCTCTTAACTATCTCAGTCTTTCCTCATAGGAGAGGTGCTCCAGCCCTCTGATCTTCTTCATGGCCCTCCTCTGGACCTGCTCCAACAGGTCAATCTCCTTCCTGTGTTGGGGGCTCCAGAGCTGGATTCTGTATTCCAGGTGGGGGTCGCACCAGAGCAGAGCAGAGAGGAAGATACATTTTCCTTGACCTGCTGAAAAATGGTCTTACATAATTGGAAAACATTATGGCTGTGTTTTGCGCTCCTTTTGTGTCTCAGGACAAAACTGGCATCACACTGTACCTATGTAGACATTGATCCTTGTAAATTTCTTCTCATAAACACCATGCTGAAGGCATTCTCAATGGAGTAGCACGAGTAGATATATCTTATAAATAGAAATATCTTCTCAAAACATCCAGGAGTTCAAAGAAACTAAAAAAATATTAGCAGTCATCAAATACGTGCTCATAAAGATATGTACCTACTGGATAATGTCAGATTTTTTTGCTTTTATTATTACTTTTAATAGTGATTAGTATGGATTACTTCAAAACTTTGAGCAAATAACATAATAAAATTGCACCTAATAAAATTACGTAATATTTTTGTGATGAAAGGTCCTTGTCACATATTGCAAAAAGACCTGTAATCTCTTCTGTAGTGTACAAAAGGACATATTTCAGCTAGAAAAGTCTTTTTTCATAATGCACCATCTCATTTTCCCATCATTCAGAGTACAGGTATGTTTTTACAGTACTAGTAATGGAAAAGAGAAAACCTATCTAAATCAACTACATTCTCGTCTGATCTTTGAAATGCATTTCAGTAGTATTTAGAAAATTACTGGTAAATGAGACTACATTAATAATTTGGATGCATACATTTATAGTTCATATTTTCTTGACTACTATTAAAAATACTAATGCCTGTTACAATGAGAATAGAATTATTATTCTTACAATAAGAAACTTCATCTCAAGTAGGTCAATGAAAGACTGCAACGTGTATCATCATAAAGTCTTAAATTTTGAGTCCAAGTCCTGTGAACTTAAAGCTTCTACTCCAAGATTTAAGGTATTTTGCTAACAAGCAGGAGAAAGATACAGCGTTATCAAAGAGAAATATTTGTACCAAGCCAACAATATTACTGCGTAAATGCCAATTTCTCTGCTTCATGTACATTAAATATGTTTTCTGGAGAAGGGCATAGTTAAAAACAGGAGGAGTAATCATTTCATGAGGTGACTGATCTCTCTTCTCTCACATTTGAAAGAAATACAGTTAAAATTTGGTTTTTAACTGTATTTGAAAAGGGCAGAAGCACATTTCTGACCCTGTAAATGCTCTTTAGATTCTCTTTCTCTCCCACTGAAATTTCTTCAGGATAAAATATGAGGCAAAATGAGATTAGATGTAAATGCCATATACCTGCCATCATAAAGAAACATTTCAGTTGATTGAATTTCTAATTTTGAGACACTCTATAGTCCACTAAAGATTGGGAGGGTTGGAGATGGAGAGGGGGGAGATTGTATGAAGTTAAACAGAATCATTCATCACTAAATCTTCATTCCAAATGAAGAGCACTTGAGAAGAACCATTCCAAAAGATCTTAATAAATTTTACTTAAAATCAACACATTTCCAGTAAAATGCTTCTTCATTTTTCTTTTGCCTAAGATGTCACTTGGCAGGACAGGATTGGTCAGGAGAACTATTTTGCTTTATTTCTAAAATCATTCTGAATAAAACAATTTAAGACATTACTAAAACAATTTAAGACATTACTGAACAGTTATAGTTTTCTTCCTGTCCCTGTCCAGTGTAGATTTTTGGTCATGCACTTTCAAATATATGGGGTTTTGTTGTCATATTTCCTAAACTGGAAAAAATATTGTGGTGTAATACTACATTTGTTATCCTACCAGCACCGGAAATTATATAAAAACATTGTGTTCTAGAGGTTTGAAGAATAAGCATGTAGGTTTACAAGGTACATTTATTCATTATGGTTCCTGCTATTTGTATATGTCCAATTTACACTGCCTGATAACTTCTCAGTTGTTAAACCGTTCCTGGAGCGCAAAGTTCTAATCATAACAATCTTAACACGGTCATCCTCTTTGACTCCTATAATTTTTCTCAGAAACTGAAATATCCACAAGCACATCTGAAATCTTCTGGAACAGCAATAAAATTGCAAATACAAACAAGCTCAAAAAATAAAAGAGTATACTATTCAATATTGTAGGATTGCTACCTTTACTATTTTATGTGGAAGAAAGCGAAAACAAGGAGAATGTGTAACATCAGATGAAACTAATCAAACTGTCTTTACTAATACGCAAAGTTCTGGATCAGAAATATCCACGAACTTACACAGTAAGCTGAAAAGATGATCCAATACATGTGTTTATATGCTAGTTGAGAGGGTTATAAAGCAGAAGTAGGAGAAAAACAAAATCATTCATCACATTTTTGCAGCTGTCATGTTTTAACCCCAGCCAGCCAACAGGTCCCACAGAGCCACTGTCTTACTCCCCTGCCAGCACAATAGGGTAGAGAATGGGAAGGGAAAAAACTAGAAAATTTGTGGGTTGAGATAAATACAGTTTAATAGTGAAATCAAAAGCTGTGTATGCAAACAAAACAAACCAAGGAATTAATTCACTGCTTCCCATGGTCAGGCAGGTGTTCAGCCATTTCCAGGAAAGCAGGGCCTGATCACATGAAACAATTACTTGGGAAGACAAACACCATCACCCTAAACATCCCCCCTGTCCTCCTCCTCCTGACCAATTTATGGTCTGGAATATCCCTTTGGTCAATTGGGGTCACCTCTTCTGGCTGTGTCTCCTCCCAACCTCCCATGCACCCCCAACTTCCTCATCAGCCTGGCAGTACAAAAAGCAGAAAAGGCCTTGGCTCTGTGTACGCCCTGCTCAGCAATAACAAAAACATCCTTGTATTATCATCACTGTGTTCAGCACAAATCCAAAACATATCCCTATACCAGCCACTGTGAAGAAAATTAACTCTACCCCAGCCAAAACCAACACAGCAATATTGTGGGAAATCTGTGTGAAGAAATGTCTTTGGTGAGAGCAAAAGGGAAATTCAAACATCATAAGTCACATGGCAGGGAGATGTTTCCTTTGATAAAGCATAGTCCACACAGAGGAAGTGTGTTAAGAAGGTAAAACTGGAAACTGAGGTAGGGAACTACAGAAAGTAATATTCAAAGAAAAAAAGGATTACATACACATATTAAGCAAGTTCATTTCTCTGGTAATTTTTCTACACATGCTATTGACTCTCCCGAAAAAGCCTGATGCAGTAACGATTGAGTGCCTGGCATTTCCAAAAACATTTTTTGAAATACATCTCTACAGAGCTGTGTAATAGGCAGAACTTCATTGGTGTTTTACCTACTAAAAGGTCAGCACTTCTTTTTCAAGCTTCTAATCTATTTTATGTCATATTCAGTTGGTGGTGTGGTCTGATTGCTTAAAGATACCCCGTTCCATAATAGTGTTACTAGTGCACAGTCAGCTCAGAAGTTGGAACTAACTGGGAATCTTGTCCTCGCTAGTAACTAGTAGATAAGTTGATTTAATTTGGTAACAGTGTCCTAGGACAAAAAAGTATGCAATCTATTACAAAATTCAAGTTGCAGCAAAAGGAATTAATATCAGAAAAACAATTCTTGAATATAGAGAACAATAGGACTTAGAAAGGTGTGCACACCAGCAGGGTTATGACCTTATTGGCATCACAGAGATGCGCTGGGATGGTTTCTATGGCTGGAGTGTTGGAATAGAAGGAAACAGCTTCTGCAGGAAGGACACTCAGGGAAGACAAGGAGGACGTGTTGCCTTCTATGTCAGTGAGCACTGGAGTGCATGGATGTCTGTCTGGGGATAGAAGGGGATAACAGACAACTTCTGGGTCAGGATTAAAGTGAGGCAGGGACAGGTGACATTATAGTGAAGGTCTGCTGCAGGCCACCTGACTTGGAAGATTGAGTGGATGAAGCACTCTATAAAGTTATAGGAGTGGCCTAACTTTCACAAGACTTGGTCCGCATGGGAAACCTCAACCACCTTGATATCTGTTGAAGGGACAACACAGCCAATCCAGGAGATTCCTGGAATGTGTTGATGATAACCTTCTTCCCAAAAAGATGGAGGAGACGATAAGGAGAGGTTCTATGCAGGACCTTATTCTTGCCAAGAAGTAGAAGCTGGTAGGAATGTGAAGATCAAGGGCAGCCTTGGCTGCAGTGACCAGGAAATGGTGGAGTTCAATATTCTTAGGACAGCAAGGACAGCATGCAACAAGCTCAGTACCCTGGTCTTCAGTTGGTCCTCTTTGGGGATCTGTTTCATTGAGTACCATGTGATAGAGCCCTGGGGGAAAGACCAGCTCAAAAAGCTAGTTAATATCCAAGGATCACCTCCACCACTGTATTTGAGAAGTTGTGGCAGTCTGGTGTGAAGTTCCCACTGACTGGAAAAGGGGAAACGTAACCCCCATTTTTAAAAGAAAAAACAAAAAAATGAGAAGCTGCAAGACAGTCAGTCTCACCTCCATGACTGGCAAGGTCATGGAGCAGCTCCTCCAAGAATCTCTTCTTATGAAACAATCTATACCACAATGCAGTAACAAAGAATAAACTCAGGAAACTTCAAATTATATTTCTATTGTATATTCTGAATAATAAAGATGGCACAAAGGAAACTAAGGAGATGCTAGCACAAGCAGATTACAAATGAAAGAGAAAGCTGCTCTACCTCTCTAATTGAATTGTATACAACAATTTTTGTTTATGTATTCATACACTCATTATCACAGATCAAGAGATTATACAATTTATTTAAATAACTGTTGATTATGTTGAACCAACCGCAGTAAAGCTCTACCCAAAGAATTTAGTTGAATGGAATATTAATCGGAATATATTTCCTGAATTTATAGTTTATGTTTGCAGAGAGTAGCAGAGGGCTGTAGAGGCACAAGCAGACATAGCTTTTTAATAGTGAATATGCAGGATGACAGTGTAAAAACAACATTCCTTTGTTTTCAGGGATATAAACCACATTTATAAAAACTCTGTATTATAAATTAGAGATCAGAATTGCAAGATAGATAAATGTAAGAGAAAAAAATAAAGATGGGACCATGTTAAAAAACTTTAGGATTTGTGGGTTCTTGGTGTTGACTGTGAAAGGAATAGAAACCATTCTGTTCTACTGATTATGTTCATTTGTAAAGCTAAATTCTTGATCATGTCCACTTTTGAATACTTACAATCATCATCAAAGTTGTATAACCTTTCTCTGTCACGGTGTATTAAAGTATCTACTGAAAATCTAAGAAATTATCTTGGTGTTTTTTTCCAACCTTAATGATTCTATGATACTATGAAATATGTGGATCTAAAACAGGAGAGTCTAACACTTTCTTCATTTCCTGCTCTCCAGTAACTCCCTTCAATGACCCAATAAATTATGTATTAATTAAACTAATTCCTTCCTTCATTACCAATCATTTCTGTTCTACTAAAATAAGTCTTTCTGTAGCAAACATGGTTTTATTGCTTTAGCAGAGTGCAGAAATTAGACCAATAATATTTTAAGAATATCTTTCTAAAATATGCCTTAAATATATCATATAATCATAGACAATTACTGCCTCTCTATTCTTATTAAGAAAATGATCTGCTGACACTCTTCTGCTTTGTGAAGACACTCTGATCTTTGCTTTTCAGGAGAGCCTATTATACACAGATTTAGAACTGAGGTTCTTTCATTGTCCCTTTTATTGCTGTTGTCCTTGAGGATTTTACAGAATCTCTAGTATCTTGTATAGATTGGAAATTTCTGTATGCTTACTGATTTTTTATTGTAAGCACAATATACATGTTTAGGCACATATTCTCTTATAGGCATCAATAATTTTTACATGAATATTTAAATTTATTTTGTGAAAACAATCTGGAAATAATTAAAGATGGTGATTGTACTACAAACAGATTCACTTGCAAAGACAATGCCTAAAACAAGATTTAATATAGAAGATGGATGGAAGTAGAAATCTATATCTGGATAGCCAATCTCTACAGTTTTGGATTAGGAGCACCAAAAAGGACTTAAATGTAGCACAGATATACTGATACTGACTAAGTGTGCAAGGAGTTATTTGTGATTCAATATCTGATGGCATATGTCAACTTTAAAGGCAAATAAAAACAAAAAAGTGAAGGAAGAGGGAAAAAAAAAAAAAAAGAAGGAAGGAAGTGGAAAATTCTTCCTATCTTCTAGCTGGAAAGAGAAAAAATAGGTGTATTTCCAAAGTGTGTGCTTCTGGACATCCTCGCCAGCGCAGCAGGTGGTTCCCTGAGTACTTCTTCACCACAAACATGATGTTCCATCAGGATGTGCTTAGTTGCCTTGTGGGTTACTTGTGCTCATTATATGAGTATCACTGCCTGGAGTACACTTTGATCAGCTGCAGAAAATGCACATGATAACTGAACATTACTGTGCAAATGTATATTTTAGATAATGCTTATTGGTTATTCAAATGACCATTGTGGACAAACATTGCCTACTAAATTCTGGTTTCCTAGAATAAAGTTATGTAAACTAAGATGTAGAAAGCAAAGGATGAAAACTGGGGAGGTGTTGGGGAAGAAAGACCAATACTCACACCAGTGAAAATTGTCCCCCACAAGAAGCTCCATGTAACAGACATGACACACTGTCTCAAAGTTTGCCAGTCAGAGGCCACAAAGCTAAGAGTGTTTTGGATCACAAATCTGAGATGGTATGTGGAGACAAGGTAAACTGGAAAAGAAACTGTGCACAAAGTATTCTAATGTTAGAAAACTGGTGTCTGAGATGAACTAGGACTAAATGGGAAGGAAAATCCAGACATGAAATAGAAGTGGTCTGTGTATGGATTACAAACCTGGTTTCACAATAAAGCATTCAGCTTTTCCTTTCTGCTTCATGTCTCATGTGTCTAGAAAAGTCATATTTCAGAGAACTATTTTGCCCAATTTTTCTTTGTCTCTACTTGTTCTTTCTTCCTTGCTCTCTTTCTGTTTCAGTCTGTGTTATTTCAAACTATTTCTTCACCCTCCTTTCTCCTGCTTTAACACCTTCAGTGCTCCAGCTCTTCCCCGTTTTTTCCCTTCTCATTTCCTTTGAATTCTTCCTTTTTGTTCACACTTAAAATATGTCTCCACATTCTGATACTCACACTTTTGTCCTGTTCTTTAAGTTTCTCCTCTGAAATGCCAAAGATTTCTTTTTCTCTTTGCCTTAGAAAATCCTGCCTCCTTATGTTCCCACCTCCCTGTCTGCTCTTTGGCCCCTCAACCATTTTTATCTTCATTCCCCTTGAGAAACCCTGCCCTCAGCCATTCCTGTCTTCTTCCCTTCTTGAATGTACCCCGGTATCTAGGGATGGGGCCACTCAATTTTTGAAGTAAATTGAGGATGTTCATGTTGGGGGAATAAAAGTCAAGTAAGTTTAGACTTTGATGAGGTGAAAGAGCAGATACTATAGAAATGTGATGAATGTTTCTGGAAGGATAAAAATATACTTTTACTTTTTCAGTCTCCTTCATAGACAGTACAGGAATACAGTAAGACTCTTCAGGTAAATTTTATTTTAAAGAGAGAGGGGTAATATAAGCAATTGATAAGTTTGCTTTTTTAATAAATCAGATTTTGATGGTTAAAAGTTTTTAAAAGCTAGTGTATCACAATGGCCAACTTCCTGAGCCTTTGGTTATGTTATTAGGTGAAGATGGAGAAAAAAAGCTGGTGGAACATATTAAGAATATACTAAGAATGGTCTCTTGAGCAGTCAGTTTAGCTGCCCTAGAGATACCACTCTGCTGTACGAGTTACAAAAAAGCAGCACTGCCAGAGCAAAAGCTGAAAATGAAGTTCTACAGAGACACATCACTCTACCTAAAGCAATTCATTAGCGCCCCTGATATTTAGGCAAATAGCCTTTTATGCTCTCCCCTTCTGCACTCTGAGCCACAGAGCTAGAAATAGCACAGAGGAGATGTGCTGCTGCCCAGTTCTGTAGATTTTCTCTAATGCTGGACCTCTCAGAAAAATATAGATATAGGACAGCTGTTTTATTAGTTTGGGTTTTTTTAATTTCCCTTTTAACAACCCCAGTAACCTACTCTCCCACTGCAATTTCACCAGGTATGGAATCCATTTCTCTGTAGAATTTTGTGTGAAGCCTCAATTAAGATCACTCAGCATTATGCACCTAACACAGGAGATGTTTTTTCCTGTTTTTTCCTTTGTGAAAACAATTATTAGGCTGATTTTCATTCAGATGCAAATGTGAACCAGTCCAAACAGACTGGAAAGCCTGTAGGCTGCCACCGACAGACTGAGGAGTTGCAAAGCAGCCCTCTGCTGCCAGTGTGCAGCTAGGGAGATGGTTAAAATATGTTGAGGTAGACAGTGTTGTGGTATTTCTCATTACTAAAGGTCACTGCTCTGCTAGTTCATCACCATTTTTTGGAGAGAACTGCAGAAGGTTGTGTCAGGGAAAGAAAAGTATTATACAGGAGACAAGAAATACTGCAATGCATTAGGCAGACAAAGAAAGCACTTAGTGATTTCAGATGAGTTGCACGGATATAACCTGGGGCAGAGTTTGGCTCTGACTGCTCTATCTGCATATCACTTCCCAGTACCCAGTGCACTTAGTGGTGGTCTTACTTACAGGGCTGTAAATCCAGAGTATCTCTGCTGAAGACAACTGTCACGAAACAAATCAAGGCAATCCAGATTGATGGTGGTATAAATGAAATCACACTCTGACCTTAAGTACTTGCTCTGTCTCAGGTAACATTTTTTTTCAAGTCATTCTAATAAATAATCTTTCATCACAAAATCCAGCTCCACTGTTTTTGTGGGCTCACAGTGGTATGCTCTGACATTACTTTGCTTCTTTTGGACTGTCTCCATTTTAAAAGAAAAAGACAGTCAAAGTTGCTGTAGCCATTTTTGTAGGGCCGGGGTGTCACGCAAAAGGAAAGCAAATTTATCTCTTTTCTGTCATTTCATCAGGGAATTGTTCATTTTTTGCTGATCACTTATTTAAAACCTTTTTGACGTGCAGCAGTCTTTAAAAGGTTGACCTATTCCTCACACTTCCGTCTCCAGATAACCTTCCTAGAATCCATCTCATTCCATTGTATCTGATGATCTCAAGTACAATGCTTGTTGGTCAAGTGAGGTAACGAAGGCAGCAAACGCAGCACTGGAAATGTGCTGCTGCTGTCAGTAGTGCTGAGAGAGCTGAGCAGACAAAAAGCAAAATGAAATGCAACCTTTTACTCCTTAAATATAACTTTTGAAACTAGGTTCTGGATCACTTAAATTCTGTCACTGTAAACAAAAATTATTGACCTATTTGCCAAAGACGGTGGCAAGTTAGATAGAGCAACAGCATCTCTTATTTTGGCAGGAGCAGTAACAGGTAGATCCATCAAGTCACTCCAGGAAACAAGTCAGTGGAAAGGATATCTCCACACCTGCTACTCCCGTTACTAATGCTCTCAAAATGGTTTCACCAGCTTTCAGTGCTGCCACAGCTGCTGCTTCATGTGCTGAATGTTTTAGTCTTTGGCAGCAAGAAGCCAGATGACGCTACTTATGCAATTTATATCGCTTGTGACATATACAATTAATGACAGGCCTTCTTTCCTCCCCATTACTTTCATTGCTCTGAAGGACTACTCCAGATCTGAAGGACCTGTTTCATGTTTGTTGTTATTAATCTGAATCACAGTTGCTTCAAGACAGGTCAATCAGAATCCTGTTGTATTAAGTGTCCCACATAAAGAATTTGATCCCTTTCAGAGATTAAACATGATCCTTGGATTTTGAGCCTTTTTTAATGTAACTCTCATTCTTACATACAGATTCTTTCAGCTTTGTGTAAATGGCAGCCATCAACTTCACTACTGCTTAGCAACATTCACTGAATTGGCCTTGGTGAAAAAGCTGCTAGATTGCACATCCTTCGGAAGAGTAGATTTGCTTTTCCTCCGTGTTTATAGAGCACCAGGCATATGTGGTGTTTCAGGCTGTATCAATTACCATTGCGAAACTCAATTTTGCTGCCATATAATTAGCTGATGGATGCAGGTCATTACCCTACCGTTGATATCATAGCTCCTCTTCACTTCTCCGCTTTGCAAACACACCGGTGGAAAATAAAGGGTTTTTTGTATAATCCCTGTCCCACACGTCCAAATATTTTTGCTTTGTTATATGTTTTCCTGCACCATTTAAATATATTCTTTCTTCATAAACATAGTGTGTCTAATTCCACTTTTTCACACTTGCATAAATTTCAAGTCTAGTCTATTAAATCTGGTTAAGCTAATCCTGAATCACCAGGGGGACAAACTTAGTAGACCATCCAAAGTCTCCTTTTACTAGTACCCTTGATTACTCATCATTCAAGAACAGTTTCATGCTTCTCTCTCTGGATACAAAATTCATTCACTGACAACTAGAATGATTTTATGACCATGGGGGGGGCTAGGTAGTTTTAAGGTGAGACATGGTCCTCCCCAGAGACTAGATAGGATCCTTATGTACCTGGGCAATATATTCATTTCTGATTTAACAAACCTGCAGCAGGCCATTTCAGAGTCTAATATACAAACAAAGTATGCATACACGGGAGAGGTTTGAGGAAAGGGAAAATTCCAAAGAACTCCCCATTTTCTTAGTAGGGGAAAAATACATCACCTATTATCCATTTGAAGCATTATATTGGTTTTGCACGGCCTAGTTTTTGGTAGCAGGGGGGCCAGAGAAATGGCTCCAGTGAAAAGCTCCTGGAAACTTCCACCACGTCCAGCAGAGCCAATCTCTTATGGCTCTGAAAGACGGACATGCTGCTGGCCAAAACTGAGCTAATGAGAGAGGTTGGTAACGCCTTTGTGATGACATATTTAAGAAGAAAATAAAAACAAAGTCAGGGAGTTTTGTCTTCTAGACAGAGAAGGTGAGAACATGTGAGGGAAACAACATGGCAACACCCAGGTCAGTGGAGATGGAGGGAAAGGAGATGCTCCAGGTGCCGGAGCCGAGATTCCTCTGCAGGACATGGTGAAGACCATGGTGAAGCAGAGCAGGCTGTCCCCCTGCAGCCCATGGGTCCACAGGGGATGCAGAGATCCACCCGCAGCCCGTGGGGGAGGTGCTGGAGGGGGTGGATGCCTGGAGGAGGCTGTGTTCCAGTGGGAGACCCAGTGGAGAGAGAGGGCCCCTGCTTCCAGGCTGGAGCAGCCTGTCCTTGGAGGGCTGCACCCCGGGGAAAGAGAGAGCCATGGTGCAGCAGTTTGGGAGGGCTGTGTGCCCGTGGGAGGGGCTCACGCTGCAGCAGGGGCGGTGTGGCTGCTGCTCCTGAGAGTGGACCCACACTGGGGAAGTTCAGGGAGAACTGTCTCCCGTGGGAGGGACCCCACAGCCTCACAGGGGAAGGACAACTCTCCCGGAGCAGCAGAAGGAAATCTCAGTGATGGACTGACCAAACCCCCGTGCCCTGTCTCCCTGCGCTGTCGGTGGGAAGGAGGGAGGGGCTGGGGGGGGGGAAGATGTTCTAAGGGCTTCTTTTACTTCTCATTATCCTCCTCTGATTCTGTTAGCAATAAATTCACTTTGTAACTTTAAGTTAAGCCTGTTTTGCCCTTGAAGTGTTTCTCCCGGTCCTTATCTCAATTAATGAAGCCTTCGTAAATTTTTTTCCCCCCTCTCTCCTCTGCCCAGCTGTGGCAGGGGAGGGTGAGCTAGCGACTCTCATGGGTGCCTGGCTTCGGGCCAGTGACAAACCATGACAGGCATGTAAAAAAATTAAGCTAAAATTAAAAGGTTACTTACATAAAGAGCTTACCATCCAAAATCATAGCATATTTGTCAAATATTAACTAGAGTGTTTATATTAAAAAAAAATGGATTGTGTGACTGTCACCGACATACTCATGAAATCAAATTCTTGTTTACGACATGATTTGACTAGAAAAGTTGTTCTACTTTGGTTGGTCTACAGAGTCATAGATTCTGCCACAGAAAATAAAACATCTAAAGTACTAAGATACACAACACCCCTGGGAATCTCAGTATTCTTAGAATAAACAAGAATTTAAAATGCTTTGCTCTGTATTGCATTAAGAATCACATTTGTATTGTACCAGCTTGACCCTTGCAATGTGAAACTTATCTATGCAAATGAAAATGGTTTCCCTTGTGTTCATTATATCAACATATCAACATGTTCATTATATCAAGAGTATTCTTTCTTGGTACTTTTATGTGTAAAATAGTAAGACTCAAATACTGAGGGCCTGAGAATCTAATCAGATAAGATTTTAAATGTTTTTGTATTTCTCCCATCTACACAATTAGAGCAATGTATTAAAATGTTCTTCAATTAACTAACCTTTTTATAGTTTTAGCTATATTTTGTATAATCTTAGCAAACTTCTGATTGGTATATTCACTGGCAGCAAGACAGGTGCTTTTTATAATCGATTTTCAACAAAACGCACATCAAGACTATTTGACGATGTAGCAGCTGACAAACTTCAAACAGGCATCCTACTTTTTTTGTAATTATATTCCTGAAAAAAACAAATTTATTGAAAAATATATCAATTTTTAAAATTTATTTTCTCTGTGGTCTGGGAAGCCTATTTCCTTCCTATTCAGACTAAGACACTACCTGAATATCTGATGCAAATCTGTGTACACCTTGAAAGTAGAATTTAATCTTGCTGTAGTTTGAATGTAATAAACAGGGAATATAAATAATTTTGATCAATCATATTACTCAGTATAACTTCAGAAGTTCAGTTGAACTAGGAGTCTTGTTTTGATATGATATACGAAATATTTTCCAAGATTTTCACATTTCTGTTTATCACCCAATGGGAGTGAGAAATGAGACTTGATAAGCAGGTTGATGAAATTATAATTTATTGAATGAGATTTAACACATCTATCTTTATACAAGATAATTACATGTAAATATGAAATTTTAATTTGAAATTTTAAACTCTCCCTATAAGCAGTTCGACAGATAAGATGAAGCTTGCTCAGCAAGCAGGTTTATGTTACAGCTGGTGAGTGGCCTGCAGTAAAGATTCCACTTTCCACCACCTTCCTCCACAACTATAATAATAAAAGTGCTGAATAAAAATTTTCCCATTTTTCCAATTATCTAACCTTAGAAAAATTAATTCCTCATATTTCAGGGTTTATACCCTGTACATACAGGGTGTATTCAGAAACCTTAAGAAGAGAAGGATAAAAGATTATGTTATTGCACTTCCCAGTTAGATAAGGGAGAGTATAAGGAAGACAGAACCAGGCTTTCCTAGAGGTGCACAGTGACAGGAAGTGAGGTAACAGAAACAAGTTGCAACAAGAAAAATTATGGTTAGGTATAAGAATGAATTGTTAATCATAAAGGTTCTTAAATATTGGAACAGGTACCTGGAAGGTGATGAAGCCTTGTTTTGAGTGGAGGAGTTGGACTGGATGGCCTCCAAACCTCCTTCCTGATTCTTGACATCTGATCCTCTGATTCTACTTGTACTCTTAAAAAGGAAAATAGCTTCTAAAGAAGTCAAGACATTTCCCTTTCCAGAGCAATGACAGACATAAATAGCACAAAAGAATCAAGGAGACTTGAGAGAAGAAGTGAAGGAAGGAATAGGGAAAACATCTGTTGGGAAAAGCATCTGTGGAAAAACATTTTCAATATATTGGGCTATTGTTTGAAGTAGAGTTCAAGGGACTGACTGTGGGCAGGTAAGAAGGGGTAGATGACAGCAAAGGAGAAATTCATCCATAAAAGCATGCGATAGATGTTGCAGTGGCAAAATCAAATACTTACAAGTACAAAATGAGAGAACTCAACAGTCTTTTCAGCCCTAGTTCTTTTCCCTAGAGTGTATGCATTATAATACATAATCACACTGGGTTTTTTTCTGCACCGGACCCCTACCCCATTGAGTGAACAGAATGGATGGTGATCAATTAAAAAAGAACAGCTATTCAATGTTTTGTTTTATTCTCATTGTTCATTTTGTGGACTTACACCTTATCTACTACACACTATTCAGAGGCTGCAATGAAGACAGAATTATTAATTTCCTCATGGGCTTTTCTCTGGCAGTCAGCTCCGTGATGCTCCACAAGCATTAATTTATCTTCACAAAGTGCAGTGTGATGTGAGAGGTTACTGTTATCCCCACATTACAGAAAGCAAGCTGAACCAGCGAGACAGTGGGAGACTGTTTGTTTACAGTACACGATTGAGGGTTTAGCAAGTGATTTCTCAAATTACATAAAGTAACACTTAGCAGGTTCAAAACAATATTCACACAGACTTCAGTTGTATCTGAGAATAGCCAGAACTCAGACCAACAGAAAACAGAAAAAGAGACACCAGTGCTTAGCAGCTTCTATGATAGCACCAAACTGGACTTCTACAGCAGAGACAAAATCCAAATATCTGTTTTGTTCACATCTCAAACAGCATTAAAAATTAGATCATATGGAAATCACCCAGATTCACACCCCCAGCAGGTCCAGATAATGCTCTGAATAAAGCATGGGCTCCTCTGGAAGATGACCTAAGTGGCCATTGAATCAAAGTGTCTGTGCATTTACGAGAGAATTTGGAACTGAAGTTACAGGGTAATATGTCATTTTGTGACTTTACAGTGCCTGGTTTTGCAACTACAGCAGTGCTTTATAAAGTATGCCAAATAGCTATTTCTATGGTAGCTTCTGCACTTTTAAAGGATTTTAAAAGGAAGCAAACAGAAGCTCTTCTACAATGTGGTATCATCTTCTACCTGAAGATACCACATCGTCCTTTCTCAGATCTAGGAGGTCTGCACGGTCTTTGGCCAGTTCCACCCACGGTACAAGGGCTCTCAGCAGAGGGATATTGAAGGAGCCAGTGTTAAGGGAATTAGTCAGACTTACCCTGCTTATCACAGACCTGATGTCTGCCAATCCTACTGCCTTAGCCATCCCAGCAACAATGAACTGACCACATACCCTCATAAACGTGAATTATCTTTGAACGGAATCAGTGACTTCTTTCTTTGGTTTGGTCCTAGCAGGATACTCCTGAAGACCATACATGAGGCAGACTTCAGCTCTGAGGTCAGTCTTACCTCAGAATACCTTGAGTGTCAGCTTTAAGTCCTGCTTAATCCCTTCAGCCTTGCACTGGAAACTGATCATTTTTGCTGTGATTTTCAGATGTTCTGAGGGGTTGGACTAGATTCATTAAGAACAGAACCCTCTTAGATTTAGCAGCTTGAATTTTCATATTTCTTTGTGGGCTGTTTACCACTGTGCAAACCAGGGTCTTGTCTTACAATAATTAATAGTATTCTCATATTTTATGTAAATTGGGACCTATCGACAGGGAAATTTAATTTAAATTATTAAAGTCTGATGAAAAATTACAGTTGAAAATATTTTTTTATGAGAAAATCATGCAGCTCTAACATTAGATTATGCTGCTCATCCCAATTTTAATACACTTTCAACAGTAAAAGTAGTGGTAGCAGACACCAATCAAATCTTAAATATAATAAGCAAAAGTGAGGTAATAGTTCTGGAAAACTTCTGAAAGATATTGTTCAAGTGCTCTCTGTCCCATAAACACACATTATTCTAAATCATGGAAGTATAATTTTAATATAACCTGGATGCTAACATATTTTTTGCAATCAAATAGAAAAAATGATCAACATTGTAGTGGCAAATTTGTATCCTCTTTTTCCTAATACCAAGTTTAAAGGAAAGTTTTCTCTACTTTCTCTGTGAACTAAAGACTTTCAGCCAGATCTGTAAAAACACAATTTTAGAAGGGGTCTCTAATGACCAGGATATATGTGTATTAAATTATTTCACAGTCAGGCCTTCCCTACCACCTCTCCAAAACACATGAAAAATCAAAAGCAGTAAAATGTGTGTTCAAAAGTAGAGTTCTATAACCAAGATCGCAGAAAAAGTAAAGAGAACCACAGGTAAGGGTTGGCAAAGCAAACTACAGAACTGCTATTAAAAACTGCAGAACATAAGACTTAGACATGTAGAACATCGTTAGACAGTCCCACTTCTCCTTATCTAAGGGTGCAGATTATCCGAACTCTAAATTTTTAGGGAGTAGTAATTTTAAGAGTTTCCTAGTTGGGCTGATGATGATATATGAGAAGATAACATAAGATAAAGTCTTGCATTTACTGCACTTGTGAAGCAAACCAATCCGGAGTCTCACCTGACCTTATCTAGCATTCAGACAGGTAATGTAGGTATAAAATTTTTTTTCATTCTGTCTTCTCCTCTACATACGCATTTTAAGTGTGAGCATTACAAAGCTGAAAATATGCATAGAAGCCAAATATGGTGTTAAGCATTCCTTTTTTCTAAATGAGTATGAAACTACATGTTGTTCTCCAAATGCAAATGGAAAAAAACAAACAACTTAGCAATACTTTTGCAATTATTTAAAGGCAATGAAGGATCACAATACATTCAGTGGGTGTTTTCAAAGTAAATCAGTAATAAAGTCAGATTAACAATTTTGTACTGTCTCTCCAATGATCATTTGTACTTGGCTTCCACTGTATAAGATCATGCGTCCACCTGCTTTTCATACTGCCCACCTTCTACTCTGAATAGCAACTAAGCTGAATATCAATATATTTCTAATCATATCACAAACTGACCAGAGTTTCCCATTTCCAAAACATTTTAGTGAAATTTAGTATAAAAGGGAGAATATGACAGCCAGGTTGTGCCAGTTTGGACAAATTTGCAGGAAAATATCCTCTGATAGAAGGCAGGTTACAACCACCCCTCCACCACCAGGTTCGGAAAAAAAAAAATTTCCTTGGAGGAAAGTGAAAGAGATAAAAACTATTTATTTAACAAACACACAGGAAAAGGATAATAATGCTAAATAATAAAACTTCTTGCTGTGGAGAGAAACCTGGGAAGATTGCAGAGTCCTTCTGTAGGTGTGGTCTCTCTCCTCCTCCTCAGAGCTGGGTCGTGGGCCCACCTTCTGGGCCTTGGTGGAAAACTCTCCCGATGTGTTCTGTTGTTGAAACAGTCCAGAAGAGAAGGGAAAAAAACTGAAGTCCCAGGAAAACAAAGTTCTACTCTCCGTCTCCCTCAGGAGAAAAGGAGCTGAAAGCTGGCTGAAAAGCAAGAAGGGTGCTTCCTCTGCTCTTGCTGGTGAGGAAGCAGAGGAGTGTGTCTGTGTCCTTGAACAACTGCTTTGAAAAGTTTGCTCAGTTTTTTTCCTCTCCCCCCTCTCAGGCTCAGTTCAAAGGCACAGAAAGGCACAAAGTTAATTTCTGGGCATAGAGCAGTGACAGGGGATAAAACATCATAAAGTCACCCCAAGACACAGGTGTATTTATAGCAGCTTTTCTTTGGATGAGTTACTTTCAGGTGAATGTGTCCTGCATTTGTGTCTTCCATTGACTTTCTTGTATATATGAATGAGACACGAAGAGTGTAAAAAACTTATTTTAATTTCTCAAGTACATTGCAATGTTGAAAAAGCAAGTCATAGTTGGCTTATATGTAATCAGAAGAGATTTTTGAATGTGAAACTCACAGGGAGAAAGTAGAGGTTAAGTGCAATACTCTCCTCTGCTGGCACTGGTGAATGCCCAAGGAGACTTCCACTTCAGTGTGGGGTCAAAAGTAACAAGTGTGTAACTCATTCACTTAAAACTCTCCTATTTTTCACTGCAGACCATTGATCTTCAAACGTTCCAGGGAAAAATGCTCACTCAAAATCTAGTCTCTGAAATAACTGCTTTCCACAAAAAGAGCACCCAGAAACACTGTGTGATTTACTTCATTAGAGAAAATACTTAACAGAATCCTCAGGCCAGCTGTTCCATGGCATAGCACCTGAAGGTTGAAGGCCATATTTTCAGCAGTTGCTCCAGCAGTGCCCTGATAACTACTTAACTTCTGTGGTAAAACCCAAAAACACCTTCACCTCTCTCCTATTCTTCCCACCTTCTGCTGAACTCTCCACTGAACCCTCCATATTCTGTGATAAAGAGAAGACAAGGAGAATTTAGATTAACTGAAAAGATAAATGATATGATTACTTCAAACACATGCCAACTTTTTTACAGGTATTGTTGAGATAATCTCCTGCTAAAGTCAAAAGTTATGATTATGTGGGATGTCAAGACCTGTATTTCCTCACCAGACAATAGTCTCAAAATTCCTCTCTTCAGTTTTGCTTTAAATAGAGAGGATCAATGAAAAAAATACCTAAGTTTCTTTCTAAAGAAATGGCTGAAGGATACAGTTTTTCCTTGTTGATGCAATTAGCCTTCATTTAAAGAAAATAATGTGTGAAGGCTTGGTAAGTCTTCTGGTTGTCTATTGCTAGAGAAAACCATTTAGCTAAATTTGTTTGGCTTATCCTTCAGTGAATAAAACCTCATAAACAGGCTTGGCTGTTTACTGCTCATGTTTCCAAACTAGGGTAGAGGTTGTCCACCCTATTTTTCTCACAATATGGAAGGTTTCTGACTCATGTGCTAGAGAAAAACCCATAGAGACTAACAGTGGAAGGTGACTCCAGTGTTTCTGTGATTTGACAGAAGAAAGCATTTGTGAATCAAACCAAGATAAGATTCAGTTGAAATTCAATATGTAATTCAATGTTAGTCTGGGTAAAGATAATCAAGATGCTTTTTGTGCCACCTAAGTGTAGTCCATGTTGAAACAATAATGATGAGATGTCTTGAGAAGAGATACTATCTAATGCAGTTACTCCATACTTCTCTGATGTCTAAAAGTACTAAGAAAAGAGAGTCAAATGTCATTTTAAAATTAAGAAAGCCATTCTATGAGTCTCCTCTCTTCCACACAATGGAAATTTGAGATTATTTTCTGCATATGATTTTAATGAGCAGTATTTCCTCTCTTGTGAAGGCACTCTGCATATATGCCACAGGAAAAAAAACAAGAAACAGAATAAGGTATTGTCAACTTCATTTATTACCTCATGAAGAAATGCTTTGACTAAACACAACTCCTTTTGCACTCCCCATATGTGCCTAGAGATGCCATTTGAGAAAAGTTCAGGACTTCAAAGCAGCTTAAACATATCCTAAAAAGACTTTAGGTGGTTTATCAATAACATTTTATTAGGGTGTCTGGTATCACTATCATGTGCTTCTGTTTTATGACCATAGTTAGTTCATAACAGTGCAAGCATCTGTTTCTGTCATGGGTTTAGGTGTTTTGGTTCAGTAACCTGGGACTTCAGGAAACCTCTGGCATTGTCAAAAAGTTGTATCAAACCCATAGTATAATCTTACAAAACTATATTGACTTTCTTCTTGAAATCACGGGTTTCCTTCTTCCACTTCCGTCAGAGACTGGAAAAGACAGATGTCTTGAGACATTTGGGGGTGTGTGGTGGGAGGGGCAGGTCAGGCCTTGCCCAGGTGAGGCAGTGAAATGCCCACCCCCAGCCCAGAGCTGGAGCATCCCAACCCCACTGTGTCTGTCACTCACTGGCACACGGCGGGCTGCCCCAGTCTTGCCTAACCCAGCTCCTGAGAGGCCGAGTGACTGCAAGTCCCACCTGGGGGGAGGACCATGGGGATCCTGGGGTTTAAAAGGCTGACCACAGGGTGAGTATGTGTCTGGCTCTGCCTCCTTTTGGAATCCACTCAGGAGTCGGTAGCTGTATGTGTGTTTTTCCATATTTTTTCTGTCCTTCCGACTCTCTCTTCTCCTTTTAATTCTCTTTTCATGGAATTTTTGGGTAATGTCACATCAAACAGGTTTAAAGGTTGTTAAGTTAAATGGACTAAGTTATTGCTACGGATAAGTGTTTTATGTTGAATTGATTGTTGTATTAATATCCTTTGCCAAAGTTCCTTGATTTTCTATATTTTGCCAGTAAACATTTATGCAATATTGACCTCTGGTTGGTATTTCTCCCATGTGTGAACCCAGAACTGAACTGAGGTTACAGGAACCTCAGTAACTCCCTTATGTTTAAATGTGCCAGGTTGTTACAACTTCATCAGTAATTTGTACAATTTTGGTTTTCTAATAGGCATCCTAAACATATTTTAGACTAATTAAAATTATTTGTTCCCATAGCAACATTATACTTAAGTTTGAATCATTTTTTGCCTGCCTCATACTGCCTTGATGCATTAACTTAAAGCAAGTATTTTCCGTCCACTCTGAGTTTGCTCAGTTAAATAAGCTGACCTTTCCTCCTTTCTTTGAGTGTGTATATATGTATATATATATAATGTATACATATGAAATTTTATATATATAAATATATATATTCCCTCTGACATCTCAGTCATTTTGTAAACCTGCTTGAATTAATCTTGCTTAATATGAACATGAATTTTACACTTTTTCAGTATGTTAGAAATAATACTTTTCCTCTCTAGTAGGAGCATCACACCTGATGATTTTGAAGTATTGCACCTGCCTTTTTCACAGTGTTCTTGTACTGCCAACTCTGACACCCTAATTACCAATCAAGGTTTGCTACCTCATGTTTTCAGAGGGCAATTCCCTGACTTTAGGCAATTCCTTCTGTTGTCTTGTTGAAATCAAATTTGATTAGCATACTTCAATTTTTGTATGAGATTCATTATAAATGCATTTATATTTACTGAAGTAAAAAAGGAAAAGAAGTGATTGGCTAGTTTCATTTACTTAGAAATCAGTTCTATTATAAATTAGATCTATTTAGTTTAATCTGTGAATTGTGTGTAAACAATATTGCATTTTATTCCAGTTTTCATTTCCCCCTTTATTTTAACACAAAATGTTACAAAAAAATTACTATTTGAGAAATAAATAATCTTTCATTTCCATATTGTTTCAATCTCTTTTTTAAAATAAATACTGTATTCACTCTTTCACTATTTCTCTCATATAACAACTTCACTTTTTTGTATTTCTTTCCTAATAGACATATAAATTACTCTGCTAATTGTTTAAAATATGTACAGTAGAGATTTGGCTTATTTATCATAACTAGAATGATAAACAGTTTGATTTTTAAAAAAAATTTTTTGAATGGAGTAATTTCCATGCAGTCATTCTCTTTTGCTATTAAAAGATATTGTTTTGATCAGTATTGTGTTTTTTCCAGTATTGAGACAAATATATACCTAGTTGAGAACCATACTTAAATTCCCTTTTACCTCAATAGCATCATTATTATAGCATTGCTGTCTTTCTTTGGACTAATTTTATTTATATGACTGTAACGTATAAATAACATAACGTCTTTTAATATTTCTTTACTCTTTCTTGCGATGCTGAACTCTCTTTACTTTTATCAATTGAGCAAGTTTTGACCTTCAAGATGTAATTTTCTTGATGATTATTACTTTATTTTCCATTTATAGAATCTTTACTCACTGCTAATAGTCTCCTCAGGAAGTTTATGATACTGAAGGTCTACCATAAAAGGGGTTTTCTTCCTTTTATGAAGAAACAGTTCTAGGCAGGTTTTTTAATACTGTTGACCTTAGGAAACTGCAGGATTCCTCTGTATCCGGTCTCTCTCATTTCAATTGTCTTCTTTAAAGAAAAAGCAGGGTAGATTTGGGCTTTTTTTTGCCTTGTTGAGTAAAAGAAGCAAACCAATTGCTGATCATTTTCTCTTTATGCTATTTACTTTAATTCATTCTTGCTCAATATTTGTATGCTTTTTGCCAGTTTGGTAGGTCTGAAGTTGCTGCATCTTCTTAGTTTTGTGATTATTTGATGGTGAATTTGTTTATGTCACGTACGTCTTCAGATCTTTCTGTTGGAAAGCATATTAATAAGTATGTTGTGGTACTAATGCTTCTCTTGTAATTTAGGTTGCTACTCTAAGCACTTTGTAGTGATGCTTAAAAAGTGCTACAATATTAGTAGTGTGACACCTAAGCCCCTTTATGCATTCAAAGCTTATTTATTAAAATCACATCTTGCTTAAATGTGTCAAGTGTTCCCACTAAAAATCAATTAAGCTGACCTGCTGATCACTTTCCTGCTATTACCTTCCAGTGCCTGAAGGGAGCCTACAAGAAAGATGGAGAGAGACCATTTACAAGAACATGAAGTCACAGGACAAGGGGGGATGGCTTCAAACTGAAAGAGAGTAGGTTTGGATTAGATATTAAGAAAAAATTCTTTACTCTGGGGGTGTGAGGCACTGGAACAGGTTGTGCAGAGAAGCTGTGGATGCCTCATCCGTGGAAGTGTTCAAGGCCAGGTTGGATGGTGCTCTGAGCATCCTGGTCTAGTAAAAGGTGCCCCTGTCCATGGCAGTGGGCTTGGAACAAAATGGTCTTTAAGGTCTCTTCCAACCCAGGCCATTCTATGATTCTGTTATTGCAGAACTACTATAGACCTGTAGGGAAAAATCATCAGCTGGTTTCAGTGAAGTTATGTCCGTCTGTAGAAGCTGAAAATTAGCCTATAACTCTCAAGTAAAATCATCAACAGACTTTTAATTAACAACTTATTCTCAAAGAAGCTTTATAGAATATTTCTGTCTTAGAAATATCTAAAGAATTAAATGATACAGTATGAACAGAATAGGTTAGTCAATATCCCATGAGAGTTAGGTTTGTGGGGTATCTGTCACTCACAACTCCATTCCTCAAAGGTTTCCTTATGACGTCCTTTATCTTTACTCCATGCTATATAACAGCAGCTAGCACAAATTCAGTGTAGTTTCACAGCTCTGTCATAATACAAATAAGGCTGAAATACACACTAAACTAGTAAAAGACATACTTTAGCCAATCAGTTTTTTTTCTTAAACAGACTCTTTTAAATAATCCCATGGGATACCATACAGCTTTCTCTGACATTTAGTTAAAGACCAGATCTACTGAGTTACCAATTTTTCCTCATCCCTAGAGTTGTTGCTAAGGATATGTTTGCCTGTATCACTTTCTGTATTATAAATAATGTTAAGGACTTAAAATAAATTGTTTTATTGTGGCTATTTGGTTATATAATTGCACACCAGAGAGAAGCAAGCCAAGAGTTTACCCTAATTCTATGGTATTATTTTGGAAGACTGCACGATACTCTTGAATAAGTTGCACCAAGTTCAATTTTTCCTGTTGACTCAGGCCTACCGATCAGTGTGAGCAGCACTAAGTATGCTGTTTTCCAGTTGTTAATTTAACGATATTCACACCCAAGTGGAATGTAGTTGTGCTGATACTAGACTTCATGACCCTAGAAATTTTGTATCTTCTTTCCCTCTGCAGCTTTCCTGTGCCTCCATCCATTCTCATGCACAGTCTGGGTAAGTTATGAATAATATTTTTATGTGCCCTATAATGTTTTACAAAACTTTTCCACACTTTTGAACAGAAAAGAATGTATATTTTCTAATTTTTAAGAGAAAACCATAACATTTTTTCACAACTCGTCTTCCTTACTAACCTTTGCAAACCAAGTCGTTCCTTTTTAATGGGACTTCAAATTGCAAGTACCTTGCTAAGAAATGCTCTTCTCTGCACTATATCAACATGACATTTCTAATAGAAAATGCTGACAATCTTGTCAAACATTCTACCTCTCTGCAGTAGAACATAATACTCTGTCCCTCAGTGGTAGTTGAGATAATACACCAAATCACTCCAAATTAACCTGTGTTGCACAAGTACACCATCACTGAATTGATGTGACACTGGTGGTGATAGACATACCCTGATGTACAGCTAGAACAAATTATTGGGAAACCATACTAAATTCTTCAAACAGTGAAGCAGTTGTGGTTTAGGGGTTTTTTTATTTTTGCAGGGATTATTAGAACAACATGTTTTTGTAAAGAACTGTCTCAGCTTGTACTAGATTCTATTTTGTTTCATTATATGGTCATAACTTAGTCTCAACTGCTTCTTGTATTTCCTTACCTTCAAAAGTTTAATTTTTCTTTTTACTCCTAAAAAGAAGAAACTTAACAGCAAGTAAAGCTAAAGGAGGCCTGTTCTAAGCCTCAGCATTATACCCTACAAAAGATGTCATGGCAAAAAAATTGAAGTTGCTGAACTAAAGCAGACAGAGCACAGATTTAGCTTAGAAACCTTTCCACTGCTTAGTGCAGTGACTAATAGCAACGTAAGCAGAAGCCCAGATCTGTATCTTATACATGCATCAACTTACTGTCTGTTTTCATCAAGATCTATGTGGGGTTTGATCTTGACCACAAATTCTCTTTTGACTGTAAGAAATCTATTTGCAATTTATATTTTGTTAAAACAAATTTATCAAATCAAATGCTCAAGCTAAGCTCTAATATCAATAAATTAAAAATCAGAATAAAACATAGATTTCTATATCAGGTCTCCTTTTGTGAGCATCTTTAAAGCACAGAACATCACATTAACTCATTCAGTCATCCATGCTATGGCACAGCTCTATATTTCCTTCCAGGAGGATAGTTTATGGTTTGAGAAACCTTTTCCTTCACAAAATGAACAAGGACACATGAAACCTAATACATCTCTCATTGAAAAATAGCATTCCTACTAAGAAGATAAGTGGTGTCATTTTTGAAAACTGATCCATATTTCTCTAGTAAAAAAACATTTAGTCCTTCGGAGGAAAGGAAGGGCCAGGTTCACTGACAGACTTTGTCCTTCCTGTCACCAGGTTTTGCTACCCTTTTCTCTGCTGAGTTCCCAGCTGTCGTAATTGTGTGTAGCAGATGCCAATAGAGAATGGCATGAGCTGTTCCAAAGTCAACAGGATATCCTAAAGCAGCAGAAAAGAGGGAAGAAGTACATGTAATAAGAATGTGTTACTGTAAGGGATTTATTTTTTCCCAGGCGCTGAGCTCTGTGGTATTTGTCCTTGCTGAACCTTGTACGGTCCCTGCCAGCCCATTCCTCCATCTTGTCAAGGGCCATCTGACAGCCTTTCCTTCCAGAGAATCAATGGCTCCCCTCAGTGTGGTATATCTGTGGGCATGCTGCAGTCCCTCCCATGATCCACATCAGTACTGAATGTGTGAGATGTTAGTGACCTGGTATCATCCTTTGAGGAACCCTCAAAAACACTGTCAGTCAGACTTTGAATCATTGATCACTGTTTTCCGAGTTAAATAAGGCAGGAAACTTCTAGGGACCCAAAATCCACAGCATTGGAGCAGACTACATAAAAAAACCTCATCAAATTGTTTTTGTCATTGTTTAAATGGGTCTAGGATTTTCTATGACATGCAGAGAGAAGGGTATTTTCAGATTGTGTAAAGCTGATTCTGGCATGTTTTAAGGAGATTGTGGTGATGTGGAAGTCTCCTTCTGTGAAGTTTCCCAAAGGTGGGTAAGGGAGGGATCAAGAGGACTGAGAAGGAACAAGCAGAGGAAAAAAGGGTGATAAAGCGGCCAGTCAAGGATGAACAGGCTGCCTGTCAGTAAGCTTTTCTGTCTAAACTATGCATTTATCATATTCCCATTAAATCATGTTTCTAACTATTTTCTCTGATTCTACGCTGCATTCCAAGTGAGTAAATGTGAATGATAGCAAACATCTAACTGAATGGGGAAAAAAATAAGTGGCCTGACTACAAGCAACGGAAGTGGAAATACAAAGCTCAGCAGCTAATAGATCCAAGTACTAGCAACTAGGGGAGACGAGGGATCTATGAGTTACCCACTGGATAAATCGGTGTCTCAGATCAGCTGCTGGAGTGATCTAAACTATGTAAGTTTGTGTGAAACAATATGATGTCTGACTACCAGCAATTAGAGTGGGACTGCAATCTCCAGGGTCTCCTAGGTCCCAGAGGAGGCCAGGAGACATGGGAATCAGTATACCTGAAGTCTTCAAGAGCATCTACTGAAGTAATACATAGCAGCTGTCTATATATTTCACTAATTACTTCAATGCTAATCCATCAGAGTGGAGTACAGGGATCAGGCCTTCCATAGTGCTCATGTTTGCACGAGTGCTGTGTGTATTTATTTATGTGTGTGCTGAAGGTAATGTTCAGGCTGTGTTATGCTGCATGGCTTCCGTGTGCATGTGTTGGATGTGGGTATGTGTCTCTTTGTCTCTGCCTGGTGTGGCTGGCTCGGGGGTGAGACCCCGAGCGAGCACAGCAAAATAAGCAGAATTTAGACCACACTTTAAAAGCCGGCTATGCTACCTGTGATTTTCCCTTATTTCTCTGGCGGCTGGATCCCTCTAGGGTGAGACAGCACATCCACGGTGATTTGGGTTGGACCCCCCGGGACCCCAGGAACAAAGGAAGGCGAGAACGGAGATGCTGGAGGAAGCTGGAGATGTTTATTCGCTCGTCCCCCGCAGCAGTCTGGCTGGGAGCTGCTTGCTTCTCCCGGGTCTCAGGGACTGGGGGCGGGGCTTACAGCAACAGCCAATGGGGAGGGAGAGAACCCGGGGCCAGCCCAGCAGCCCTGGCACCGCAGGGGGGAAGGGAGAAACCAATACACATTTGTATAGAGATACCATAAACTGAGGGGAACTGGGGTGAACCAATACATATTTGTATAGAGATATCATAAACCGAGGGGGTTTTCCAGGCGCAGGTCTGTCCCCCCAAACCCTGGGCTGGCAGGTTTGCCAGGACACCCCAACAGGTATGTACACGCTTTTGGAGGATGCATATCAGCTTCGCTACTAGCTGAACACAGAGCTACTAGTGACGGAACTGCTGCAGCCTCACATCTGTCAGGCGGTATGATTCAGCGACTTGCGACAGTACTAGGGTTTGGCTGACCAGCTATGCGTCCCCTCCATCTGCCTCCTTGCCTTCCCTGAAGGATGATATGAAACTTGCTTTTCCAATTATTTGGGCACCCTCTGAATGTTCATGAGGGTTCAAAGTTATAAGAGGAGCCTCACAATGACATCAGGCAGCTCTACCAGCCCACTCCAGGACATGCAGTCTGATCCCAGGGATTCGTATACATGCAACTGTAATCCCTGACACCTTCCTCACCACTGCAAGTACTATGTCTTCCTCAAACTCTGCCACTACATGCAGAGACTTGGGAGGCCTGAAAGGAAACCTTGTTGGTAAAGACCAAGACAAAGAAGGCAGTAGATGGGCTTCTCTTTGGCACTATACCACCAAAACCATTCAGGAGCAGGCCCACATTTGGTTTGATCTTTCTCCCAGTGCACTGCACATATAAGGGCTTCTCGCCGTACTTCACACCACAGTTTTAACTTCAACTATGCTTTTTTTTTTTTTTTNTTTTTTTAATTCTACCAACAGGTATTCCATTTCTAATGCTAGCAAATGTTCAGAGGGCAATAAAAATTGTCAAACCGAATTATTTTCTTACATGCAAAGAAATAGGGGAGGACTCTTCATGATGTCATAGAGTTAACTTAGCCAGTGATGAAACAGAGAGTCAAGTGATACTATGGTTCAAGAGGAGAACTGGACCAGTATTTGGGAGACAGGTATTTTAAACATTACTAAACACTCTAATCTCTGTAGACTCAGAAAATCCTGTGTGCTGAGAACAGTCAGAGAGAAGCTGTCATGTATGTTTGATCTCTTCTTATTTCTCCCCAAGTTCTACTTAAGACTACCATTGGGGTGCTGAACTGGACAGATCCTGGATCTGAACTGGTGTGTACTTTCTTATGTTACAGCTCTATAAAATTCATCCCTAAAATTATCTTCAACCGTTGTGCCTACCAGCAGTGAGCAACTCCTAGTATCCTCAGAGCTCTAACCCAGCGATATTTCCCCATTCAGTAATTAATTTTCACAGTTCTGATTTGTGAACAGAATTACACTCATCCTCTTTTAATCATCCTGACTGTATAGGACAGAAAGGAAAAGATGACTGAAGGAAAAAAATATGCAATCTGATTTTGAATATGTGCAAAAATCAGATGTTTTGAGTAAAAATATGCAGATTTTGGATAATGTTTTCAGATTTTCAGATTCAGAAGGTTGCATTTCTAAGAATAAAGATGTGTCAAAAATATACTAAACCTATAATGAGTGTTTATAGAAAAATCTGAGTACTTAAGATTATGCATCAAATTACTATTTTTCCTTTTAAAAGGCCTATATTTCTCTCTATATATGTGCTTTCTTTGGTATTGTCTTCTACTTAACTTCCTGAAATATTTGTTATATAGTTGGTTAATGAAGATGATCTCATTAAACAAATGCTTCTTTATAAAGGGAAAGCCTTTCAATGTTAAGGAGTTTCTGAATAAAAATGCTAAATAATTCATGAACTATTCAAACTAATGTTTCCAAATATATTAGTAATAAACTGTGACGTAATGCAGTCTCAGATATCTGATTAAGGCAATCTAGAATTCTTTGCAGTGATCTCAGTTTACCATTGGATTGCAAGAGCTTTTGAACACTGACTCCTTGAATCTGTTACTTACCAATTCTAATTTATCTTTGACTATTAAAATAGAAGAACTGAAGTAAGAGAAGTATGTGTCTCTTATCAGTTTAGAATGACATAAGCACCTCTCTTTACATGGGAGGTTAAGCTGTTGAATTCTAAAGGATTTGTAGGTGAAACTTCTTTAAGCAGTAGATAAAGAAAATTAAAGTAATCTATGTGTAAACGAGAAAAATATTCTGAGAACATATGGAGATAAAATTGATCCAATATATAGCCTGTACTGAAATGAGATCATGGGAAGCACTTACGTCTTACTATTTTTCCCTATAGCTGTCCTCAGTTCAGGAAACAATTCTTTGTTTCTTGCAGTTTCTTTCTCTTATAGTGAAGAGCCACACCTTCCAGTCTTTCAGAAAGCTCTGTGTCCACTTCTAGGGCTTCAACATGAGCAAAAAAAGCAAATGCATTCAAAATTGTAACACTTTCATTTGTCTAGGAACAGAAAAGGTGTCTTGGGAAATACAACTGAAAACACCATTTCACAGTTCTAATGTGAATTTGTGTGCTACTTTGCATGCATTCTCACACAGTTTTGGGATTCACAGCAAGATTGTGCTCTGCTTATTTGCAAACAGAATATTTAAAATAGATTGACAGTCATGCTTTGTAGGTACCAATGTAAATGTTTGTAATAGAAAAAGCCCAAGTACATGCCTAAACTTTTTCTCACAACAGCAAAGATCAGAGCATGCTGATGTATGCATTTAAAATATTCTTTCATTGTGCCAGTTGCTGATGCTGACTGATTCATTGCAGAGAGAGAAAAAAAGAAAAGAAACAGCACACTATCCCAAATTCACAGACCTTGGACATATCATGTCTTAGCAGTTGTAGTAGTAAATTTGCAGCAAATGGCACAAATGCTGTCTTACAAGGAATCTATGGGTGTTTATTATACCTTGAATGAGAACTAAATGCCACTTGCTGTAATCTAATATACCTCAGAAAAAAATAGCTCTTAGGAAGTATCTCCATGAGTCAGAGATAAAAGTTATCATTAGATGCAGGCTGTATCAACCTTCAGTTAAAAGAATGGGCTTTCCCAGAAGCAGAGATTACTTTCCCTTCACCCTTTTTCAAAAATCCTTATCATAGTTCGGTATATATCCAAATAACCAGGGAATCTTTTCCATAGAGTTGAGGATCTGTTAAAGAAATAGCAAGCTGCAAAATTTCACAGATTTAAGTCTGACAAAGTGTATTTAAATTCTGTGTTTTTCTATGTGAGAACAAAAACCAAAAAAATCCCAGCAACAAGAAGACATTTCTATCTCAATAACAGCTTTCAAGTGATCAAAACCTGTGTCTTTATGTTCACATGATTTTGAAACAGAAGCAGAGATTGAGTTCCATTATTCACTACAGAAAAAAAAAAAAGAAAAAAGGAATGTTGTCTGTACTGGATCAGTCTTGCATTGAACACTGTGCTATAGAATTTAATTTATCTTAGATCAATAGTTTCATTTGAACTTTCTCAAAGGCTGTGGCTCTTTTCTCTGTGTTTTTGTGTGAACCTATTTCTAAATTAATTATGTGGGACATTTGGCCACAATCCTAAAATAAGGTCTCTTAGAATCAACACTGGGATCTGGGTGTAGTCTCATTGCTGTTACCTCTCTTGTTCTACAAGCAATCTAATATGATTCTGATTTAGATTTATCTTATAGGAAACTTACTAAATAAGGGTATGGTAAATGTACAAGAAAAGCCTGCTGTGACAGTTCTAGCTTATTTGGTTAGCATCTATGAATAAATAAACAGCTGAGCTGGTGCCACCTTTTATAGCTATTCTTTTTCTCGGCTGGATGTTAAAAGATTATCTCTTCTCTCAGAGCTTTTCCTTTTTATGTGCTCTAGACCTGAATTAACAAGTCATTATTTCATGGGGTTTTTTTTAGGCTGATGTTACAATACAGCAATTGCGTAGGCCAGCATGCACATTTCAAGGCTTTTATTTGGGGTGTTTTCAGAGAGAAACAGCCTCAACTGTGATGTGACATCAGTGTAATATTATTATAAATAAAAGCGCAGAGCCGTTACTGATAAATGAAACAATGTGGGTGATGCAGACTTTAAAAGAGACGTAAAGTGGCCATTGTTTATTGTTCCATTGGGATGCCCTGCAATCTGAGTTTAACAGCTGAGCTTTCAGTAGACACTGATCAGTAAGACTTCTGCTTAGCTTCCGCATTTATCAGTGATACATGAACTTCATCTAAACAGTTGTAATTTGTCAGGAATTCTTGTACAAAACTAAAATTGGAACAAAATAAGCAAGAGAGAGCATGAGAATATTGTACCTTAAGGGCAATGCATATGTTAATTAACTTTAACTGTGTTTCTAAATCTAATTATTTGTATTAAGGTGTCCTGTCATCAGTAAACTAAAAATAGCAATTATCACTAAAGACATTTCATGATTATAAATGCTGAGTCAGGGAATCTCCCTTAAGGCTAAAAGTGAACAAATTGTGCAGAATGAAACCAGACTCAATGTAATCCTTGACTTCCAGCTGGGATTGCAAGTAGGCCTAAGTAAAACAGAACCTGCAAACTTCAGCAGGACTCAAGATTCAGCAGGATTTTATCCCATTATGATTTTAGGTCAAAAAAAGCAGCAGGAAGTTTATCAAGAAACTAGAAAAGTGTGCGAGTTGATTGGTTGGTTGGTTGGGTTCTTTCATTTGTTTTGGTTTTTTTGGGTTTTTTTGGTTGGTTGGTCTGGGGTTTTGTTTGTTTTTTGGGTGTTTTTTTTTGTCGGAGTGGGGGAAATACTGTCTGGGAGAAGGATATGAAGAGCAGCTTTAGGACAATAACTTCTCAACCATTGTTACTATTACTCCTCTGGTACTGAAAGGCCTATGCGTTTTGGATATAAAAGGAGGAAGCTGTAAACTTTCTTCAGGAATGATAACAAGCTGAGGAATGATGAAAATTCAGAAGGGAAGATGGCAGTAGGCCAATTAGCTAAATTATGATTATTTAATTCAATATCCCTAAGTTTTCTAATAATCCCCTCTTCCAGGTTTTCACATTAACTAGTTCCACTGTGAAAGAAATACATTCACTGAAAGAAACTTTAAACATTGATACTTGTATTGATTTAATACTTCTTAAAAGTAGTCAATAATGATATCTGTGGCTGGACTGGGGTGGAACAGCTGTTTTGATTGTAGCTCTGTAGTTCTATTTGGGGTTTTTTGAATGGTTGTTACCCAGGGTTGATTAAAACAGCACTATTACAAACAAGGTAAAAGAGCACAGGTATTTCTGGATTTTCTGGACCCATTTACAGCTACGAGAGCCTAGGGATGAGTCCTACAACTCAAAACACTGTGGGCTAGGCAGATAAAAGAGAAAGAAGGAAATATCCTCACTTTTTAGTAATGTTTTGGGTTTGGCTGGTGCGAACTACTGTGTAAACCTGTTTGCAGTAGTGCATGAAATCACTTTTCACTGAGTATGAACATACATGATACTTGCTGAAGCAGTTTTGGAAAGCACCTTAATTCTCATTAATTCTCTTTGGGTGACAACTATCTTTTTTAGAATTGTGATTGCTTTTATTATTTTGAAACTGTACCTAAATGTACATTCATGTGAAATAAAGAATTTATATTTTTTTTACATAAAAACATTTTTTTGCTTTTACAATAGAGATCTATTAATTTTAGGAAGTACAATAAGTAATAACAAGTACAAAAAGTACAAAACTAACATTTACGCAATAACAAAAATAATGGTTTGGGGAAACAAAATAACATTAATAATAGACTTGGAACAGAGAAAGTATGTTTTGCTAATTATGGAAAACTTCGAGTTTTCATAATTTTCCTTTTATACTCAAGAACAAAAGACCAAAAGAAGATTCTCAACATTGCCAGAGAACTAGAAGACTAGAAATACCACATTCTCTTTTGACGTCCTGCTTATCATTGGAAGAAAATATGCACCAAGAATCAAGTTGAGTAAGAGATGTCATACAGACAGTCCTGATTATCAGTTTAGCCTGAGTAGATATTATTTATTTTATTTATTTTTACTTATGATTTTGGTTTATTAAAAGGACTTATTTGACTACTGTCACTAACACTACATCCTAAAATGTATGTTGAATAATGCTAGGGTTGTTATGGGTCCTCTTAATTTCTAGGTATGAAAAGAAGGCCCAGCGATTTCTTTTTAAACTGTCAAGAATGCACCAGGGCTTCTCAAAAACGTCATCACCCTGCTGCCTACATACCCTGGAGACTATTTAACACTGCAGGGAGGAGAAAGTAACAGAATATTGTATTAATTGTTCTTGCTGTTATTCAGCCATGAGGAAGTCTGAAACACCTGAAAAGATATGACTGGTCCCAGCTGGATAATACTGTAGTTTTACTAGTAAGAGCTAAGGCAAGGAGCCAAAAAAGACATGCGATTTCTCAAATCAGAAGCATCTAAAATTGAAATTAGAGAGGAGACAAAAAGCAGGCTAGGAGCCAGAAACTCAAACAGAACTGCTAACAGGTCTGGTACAATCACATTCTATCTGTTATATATTATATAGACTTTATTTAATCTCAACAGTCTTTCAATGGTAAAACAATCCTGTTGAAAAATAATTAAAGTGAAATATCATAAAACCTTGCTTCATTTAAACCTTCTTTTAAGGTTTTTTCAGTCTTGCATGAAGGCAAATATGCATTTATTTACCTCTCAAACTGCAGGAGCTGGTTTGCAATAAGAGAGACTTGAATGAGAAGAAGTGATTGATGAAGGAAAAAGGTCAGTTTCTTTATAAGTATCAACAGAGAGAAGCAAGTACAAAGAAAATTAAGCTTATGTCACATAGCAAATGAAACTTCAAAGTGAACATTTTAATATAAGGCTAGCAAAAAAAAAAAAGAGGGTATATTAATGTTTATTTAACTTTATCTTCTGTGTTATTATTTTTAAGGCACAGCAGTACTTCAGAATTGTGTTTGAGGTACTGGCCTACAACATTTGACCACACTTACAGTACAAGGGTAAAATCAATTTTCTGCACTCCCATTTATCTCGGTACTGATTTTAGCTGGCTCTCTAACAGAATGACTCTACTGGAGAGGTTATTTTACTTCAGAGTGGCATTTCAGAAGCCTTAAATGGTCTGAAGAGATGGCATGTGACCTTTAGGAATATTTTTAACTCTGCTTTCCTCTGAAAAAGAATTATTTAACCCTGTGTGGTTGTATGAACATAAGTCCCTCACTGTTCTCTTTGTGCATCTCAAAATATATGTGGCATTGACTTGTTTCAGCATAGTCGACTGTTGACCATACTGAATTTTTTAACAGAAGCTGAGGATAAAAACTAGATTGAAGGTACTTATCTGCTGCTTTTTGAGGGGAACATTTTGAGAAGATTATCTTGTTTCATTTATAATTTTGCAAGTCATATCTCTGGATTGTCAAACTTTATGGTATTTTTATCACTGTTTCAAATATAGGGCTGGTGTTTGTCCAAATGAAATTAAAACAGGGGTCTTGAATTGCAGATGTTGCTGATTAGTAACTGTAGTTTGGAACAAAAAGGTAGAAATTAGAAATTCTTGACTATACTATATCAATCAAAACAATCACCTGTCCTTTAGAATACTTACTCAGACAAATAAGTGGCTCAAAAAGAAATTCAGATCGTGACAAATGTCTTAAAGCACTTGATAACACTAGAGATCAATATCTAATTAACCCGGAGCAATGCACTATTACAGAATTGGCTACATAGCAAAATATAATGGACAGCAAAACAAAAAGAAATATAAGCAAGTACTGGGTGCATATGAATAATTGAGAGAAATATAAAGAAAGAATATATGTCATCATGCACAAAGTTTCTTAATAACTGGGTTAACAATCCAGCAGAGTTCTGACAAAAGGAAGAATAAAAGATTCAAAAACAATGTAGATCCTGACCACAGCCATGCGAGAATTGCTAAGATTTCCTTAAAGTACTCCCATTGCACAGATACAGAAGAAATGAATTTTGATACAGAAGAAATGAAAACTCTGTTACAAATAGGACAGCTAATGAAGTTAAAATCTTTGTCTTTTCCAGTAGTGTAACTACAGAACTAATAATTTTTGGTATAAATAGTTCCTGTTTGAATTCTCAGTTTTATCAGACTACAGCAAATTTCATAGATGCTCTGATGTGATAAAACACAAAGAAATTAAATGTATCATCATTCGTAGTTTAGAGGCTTTGTGGTCTAGTCCTTACTTATATAATATTTAAATTGTAGCCTGGCTGAGCAATTCAGACTTCAGATTCTTAGAGAACTAATATAGGCCCTGAACTAGGACACTCAATTTTATCCATAGTAACTGCAAAAGAAAGACTGCTCCAAGGGCTAACTCGGGAGTTTAACTACTTCATTGTGAGGAGCTGTTCTCTGGGGTTTCCCCTAGGCACCTGGGCATAAGACAGGTTTTCTAAGAGAGGCAGCTGAGTTGCATCCCAGTAGCTATGCCTTACGAATATCTTTGCCATTGTGGTCCAAAGCCTGAATTTAACTAAGTCAAAGTGGCTTTGCAAGGTGATGATTTATTTTGAATTTTTCTTTTCTTACCCCACAGAACACAACTGTTCATTTTCCTACGGGGAGAGAAATCTCTGGTCATAAATGTTGCTGAGTTAGTGACCCATACGCAGGAATTTTCCTTAACTGGTGTAGTAATTTCAGCCTTAGATCTCAAGTTCATAAGATAATTTCTGTAAGTAAAACCTCACTTAGGGAAAATATGTAGCACAGTACTGCCACATCAAAACTACTCCCATGCTAATGTTTTTTCAGAATACAGTCAGGACCAACTATAATACCATTAGGCTTCATTTAATTTCCTCTCTTGTTAGAAATATGTCACAGAGCATCACACTGATATTCAGAATACTAAATGCAAATTTAAATACTTTCATGGATAGTTTTCTCATTTATTCTTGTGTCAACACTATCCTTTTATGCTACAAGCTCTCTTCTATCTAATGAAAAAAAATTAAATTCTCAGCATATGCTTTTTCATATGTAGCAATTTCCATCATTTCCTTCCTCTTAGCCATCCAACCTTTTTCTTCTATTCTCAACATAATCATCCTATGTGAAAGAAACACATTTTTTTCATTATTTCCTATACCTTAATTGTCTTCAGTCTTGATCTTATAATTTGTGCAATGCCTGCAATTCTTACATTTAATATTAGATATTTCTTATATTTCTACAAATTTTTACTAAAATAGCTTTTGGTCTCTGATTTATTTGCCATTGGCACATTACGGCTTTACTTTTGGTTATCTAGACTGCAGTTCTCTATGTTGATCTACTGGGTTTTTTACTCCTGACAAGCTCTTTTGAGTTAAGCATATACTTGCTATAAATCTCTATTAGGCAAAAAAAAAAAATGCAAATGGTTATGAGACATCAGAATGTGTTAAACGATACATGATAAGGTACTTCTAAATTCCAGAAAAAAGTAGGAATGTGATCGTATTATGAAGATCTGTATTCTATCCTACAAGTCCATGACATTTTGGGAAGTCATAGACATTTTTGCAATTACACATTTATATCTGTTTTAAAAGTGGCCCGTGAAGCTCAGCTTGGGTCAAGGAATATCTGACATTATACAGGGAAGCCTAAAAGAAATTCAGAAAGTTTTAATGAGACTGCCCACCTTAAAAATTAGATTTTAATTTACGAATCTTGCTGAATAGTAATTGCAACAGTTTAAAACAGATGTCCCACTGAGGCCTTGATGGGGCTATCTAAAAACAGGCTAGACAAAGGCTAGACAAAATTAAGAGAATAAAAGCAGTTGTATTTATTGAAGGGCCTTCAAGGTACATTAGGGCAGTCAAAGCCCCCAAGGGCTACACCTGAAATGGACAGCAGGGTCACGGGTTTTCATACTTTTATAAGTTTGGTCCATTTGCATATCAGGGGTTAATCCTCCAGTTACAACTTCAGGTAATGAAGTCACTTACCCCAAGTTAGCTCCCCCCTAACCCACTTCTGTTTACATTTCTCAGGGCCTGAGACAATAAGGTGTCCTTGAATTTCAGGCCTAGAGAGGAATTTGTCTCTTTGTCTCTGCCTGCCGCGGCTGGCTAGCTCGGGGGTGAGACCCCGAGCCAGCACAGCAAAACAGCAGACTTTAGACCACACTTTAAAAGCCGGCTAAGCTATCTGTGATTTTCCCTTATTTCTGGCTGCTGGATCTCTCTAGGGTGAGACAGCGATGTCCACAGAGGGTTTAGTTTGGACCCCCCGGGACCCCAGAAACAAAGGAAGGCGAGAACCGGAGACGCTGGAGGAGCTGGAGATGTTTATTCGCTCGTCCCCGGCAGCAGTCTGACTGGGAACAGCTCGTTTCTCCCGGTCCCGGGGACTGGGGGCGGGGCTTACAGCAACAGCCAATGGGGAGGGAGAGAACCCGGGGCCAGCCCAACACCCCTGGCACCACGGGGGGAAGGGAGAAACCAATACACATTTGTATAGAGATATCATACACCGAGGGGAACTGGGGTGAACCAATACACATTTGTATAGAGATACCATAAACCGAGGGGGTTCTCCCAGGCGCAGGTCTGTCCCCCCAAACCCTGGGCTGGCAGGTTTGCCAGGACACTCCAACAGGAATTGTTTTGTCTGACCAGAATGGGAGAACAGTAGCTAACAGTCTGCATGGGGTTTAGAATTATACACTAAAGAATTACAGGATATGAAAAATATAAAACCTAAAACCCTAAGACATCACCACTAGTCCAACAATCACTCTCTATTGGCGTAGAAATGTGACTGCCCAAGAAAGAGTATAAAAATTGGTTAACAATGTATAGTATTTCCTCTTAAGTGTTTTCTCCATCACAGGGCACTTGCAGTATAGTAACTGCCTGAGCTAGAAGTAGCCAGTAGGCTTTTTTTAATCCTCTGTGCACACCTATGCACTTGTACAGTTTCTCTTGAAGCAATACAAATACACTAATAGTTACAACATATTCTGGTAAAGAATTCCCCGTGTCCAATATATATGACTTAAATTGCCCCTACTACTGCCACAATATCCAAATTTGCTTCGAATCTGACATTCAGATCCAAGTGACTTGCCAAGGTTTTTTTAAAAGGTCCTTGGTTTTTGAGGCATGGGCATTACTTTATCCATGTTGCTCTGTCAGACTACAACCATTACAAGAAAGTAATTGATTTTGGAATTGGTGATGTGCTCTCCACTCTACCAATGCTCCTCTAGTAGCTACAGTAGCATGCACCAGATTAATATTTTCTGCCAAGCAAAGTTGTATTTACCCCACATGGACCATATCACTGAACTTCACAGACTCTTGTAATTCACTGTCCCTTCCACAGAGCTCAGTAAGGGATTTTAAACTATGTAGTCTAGCCCACGTCCCCCATTCAATTTGCCAGCTTCCATGGGTATGTGAATTGGATGTACTAATTCATTTCAGATGCAAAAGCATCAGCACTGTGGTTCGTCTTCCTTTTCTGTCACACTACATTGTATCCAAATATAATTTGGGCAAAGTTACATTTTTTAATTTCTTTTTTTGTTGTTCATAGAGAAAGGCTCCCATGAAGTAGACCAGCACAGTTTTTAAACCGAAAAATCCTTATGAGTTTAACCAAAGATCAAGTCTTTGTCCATTAGCAAGACACACAGGCCCATACATAATCTGGCAGTGGAGTTCCTGCCATTACAGTCACTAGATCAGCAGCTCTATGTCTGTTCCCTTCATTCAAGTATTCTAAGTTTTGCAAAGGTAACATGGTCATGGTACCTTCTTCTTCACTAATTCAAATACTATATCAAAACCGGGCAATATTGACCAGGAACAAGTTATGTTTTAGATTTCTGACGTGCAAAATCTTTTAATTCCAGATGTCAGTTAAGCTGGTAGAAGCCAGAAATAGAAAACCATTTTTGATAGCAAAACACTTCTTTGTAAGCATCAGAGAACATGGCAATAGCTGTTTTACACTAGCCTTGCTGCTTGGTGAGTCATAGATGCAAACTTTTGAAATGGCAGCCAAAATTGCTGATTCAGCACACTTGGCCAAACATACCTAAAGCTAAATTAACCTAAACCCCCAAGCTAGGCTCTAAATTCCTTAGTTAATTATCAAGCTCTCCACGTGCCTAAATTTAGGCACTCCACATTTTCATTAATACACTGCTGGAGAATTAGGTACCTATCTCCTAACTCACTCCATTGCCATCCAGAGTTTAGACATCGGAGAGGCAGCACCTTTTTTGCTTAACAGACCAGGGTTTGTGTGTGCTGCCATGATTCTGCTCTTAGGGACAGCCCCTCCTCAGAGGAATGTCAGCGTCTTGAGGAGGCAGAAGATCAAAGGGCATCAGATAGAGAGTCACAAAATTTTCTTGCACCTTAAAGTTGAACAGCCATAGAAGCAACAGTTAGTTAGAAAAAGTCAGATAGAGACCAGGCAAGCAAACACAAATATTATTCTAGGATGATGGGCAAGGGAAAAGGAAGAGTTCCAGATCTGTGACCTATTCCCAGGACTTGGTCTTTCTTTTATCCAGTGACTATGAATTCAAAATATAGAAACATGTTGGCACTCCTGTGGCACGATCGAACTCTAATGACACTATGTCATATTTAAATACATGAGTTTGTACAACATTAATCACAGTATGTTTTTTGTGTCTGCAAAAACCACTTTGTAGCTCAGAAAGTATTATTCTGGAAATGACCACGTGGTACAACCAAACTCATTTTCTGTCCCTCTCTGTCATGGTAGGTTAGGCTGTCTTTCATATAAAGCCATATGTCAGAGCTTAGCAAAGTAAAGAAGTATTTTGGGAAATACTTCTCTTGAGCCTAACTGGGTTTGGTTTCTCCCTCCCATAAAACAGGAATAACAGGTAATTAATCAATGAAAAAAAAAAAAAATTCAGCTATACCAGTTAAAAGATGTCGATTTCTGTGTATGTCTATTAAAAAAATGCAGATTTAGACACATTTGCCTAAGTAATTCTACACACCTGATAAAACTCTTCTAGAATTAATGCTAGCTTTGTTTGATGGTAGAAATATAGCTATTGGGCTTTTTTTTCACTACACACATAGGTAAATTATATGAAGTCAGTTTGCAAGAGTTGATAAAAGTCATTTGCATTTTGCATTGCCTCTGCTTCTTCCATGTATGGTAGCCACACATTTTTAAGCACAAATAATTCTAAAAACATTGGCTAACTGAAATGACCTGAAGAATGGTCAAGTCAATAGCGTGAATTGAATAATTGTTCAATTTAGCATGTATGTCTATTTAGGCTTCTCAATCAATAAGATATCTGTGATTTGAAAAAAAAAAAGAAAAAAAGAAAAAATCATCTACCTCATAAGTAATGAAAATAGAAGTAAAGTCCTACTAGGCATGTCTAGAGTTGTGTTATCAGGGTCACCAAGAAATCTATTTCGCTTGTGCAATAAACTTGAAACATTTAATTTGGAACCTTTCAGCCGTTCATTGTTTTTTGAACAAAACAAAAAAAAGACCCTTAGTGTCTCCACTCAGAAAAATATGGCACTTTCAGTAGGTGTGGACTTACCTTAAAAATGTTATTAATTTGGCCTATCTATTAGATTGGGTTTCATTTAATGTAAAAATCTAAATGTTAATTTCCCCGGTTGGTGAGGAAAGAGAGAGAGTTTCTCCAAAGGACAGCTCAGAGAAATTATCTTGGGACAGATTCAGTTCCCTGTGAAGATGCCTGTCTCTTTCTATTGAATCATGGAATAATTAAGGCTGGAAAAGACCACTGAGTCCAACCTTTGACTGAACCACCTCTATCGTCAACTGAACCATAGCACTAAGTGCCACATCCAGTTGTTTCTTGAACACTTTGAGGGACAGTGGTTCCACCACTTTCCTGGGCAGTCCATTCCAATGCTTGACAACCCTTTCAAAGAAGAAATTCTTTCTGAATTGACTGTGATTGATAATAGAGGAAGCCTGAACAGCTGGCTTAAACAAAATGTCCAGCTTGGCAAATTTTAGAGATAAGAGAGGTGAGTTCCAGTCCAGGTACAGGTGTGGAATTGAGGGTCATCATTGCACAGCCTGTCCCATTAGCCCTTTGCTCCAAGAGGAATCATACTGACATTAAATTGGTACTGATCAGAATGAGTTAGGAGATCAGAATTTGGGCTGAAGTGTTTAAAAATTGTTGCAGAGAAGTCGTTGGGAAAACTTTAGTTTTGTACGGGTCAGTAGCAATTCTTGCCTGATACTTTCAGAAGCAATGGAGAGTTATGCTGTCCATAACCCTACTCTGTGTCTAAACAGCACTTTTCAGCCTCTGGGTAGTAACAACAGCAGATGCTTATTATATTTAATTATTAACCATCAGCTCTTTGAACTTATCACCTTAGTCTCTCAGCACCTGCATGATGGATGGCAAAGTTCCCATAATTTCACCTTCCATCAGTCAGTAAGTAAAAGGTGAGCATCTGCTAGTGCTCACCAACCCCTCAGGATATATTCGGCTATCGCTATGATTGTTCCTGATGGTGTTTTACACAAAATAAGTTTGGGTGAAAAAGGCATGCTAGGTTATTTTACACATATACAATGTCAAAGTATTTATTGCCCTGAATATGGCAAATTTTAAATATAAATAGATAATACCAGTAGTACATTTATTATTAAATTTAATATTTATGCAGTGACATAAATTTACATGTCCTTTTAAATGCTTCTCTATTTTAGAATTGATCTGAAGCTTTAGTTAAAGAAAGGAAGTAAAAGTGGGGAAGCTATGGGGAAGCTGTACTTTACCCTATCTGCCACTGTTTTTTCTGCACCTACAGTTATGTCCATACCACAGAGTGAAAAAATCATCTTTGAAACTGTAAGCAAACAAGGTTAAGTTCTCATTGTGCCATTAAGAAAGCTGGTAGATTCTGCTCAGAGGTAGGGCTCTGAGACGCAGAACCTACGAACATGGATATGTTGCCTTCAGGACTCAGGCTGCTAATACAGCTGTATTGGCATCTAGTGCATGTTCTCTGCATCAGTGCATCATCCCCTTGGGTCAGAACACCTGCACCCTCCCTCACTGTGCCACAAGGAGGAGTTTGGAAGGTGCTTACAGCAGCAGTCAGTTTCTTCCAGTCATCCCCTTCCATGGAGCTGAGTCACAGGGGAAATTTGACTATTATGTGCAATGCATGAGCAATTTTATCATTTAAAATCTGATTTCCTCTCAAAGTATTTTCATAAATTAGGACAGAATAATGAAGCAGTTTGCATCAGAGTCCTCTGGGAAACTTTCAGGGCGACTACTGCCACATTCTCTCCCAAGGCTACAACCCTAAAGAGATCTCATTGCTGAGAGAATATCATATTCCCTTGTCTCATATATGATTTGAAAATTATCTAGAAAGTCACATTACTTATTCTTGTAGGACTTGGTAATGGAGCTTGGAATTCACGTGAGTCCAGTGCAAAATGTCGATGCAATAGCACACCAATAGACAAAAAGTGTATTTCAAACATCTGGTGAGTTGTGAAGAGCCCCTCCCCATCATGCCTGGCAAAATGGGAATAAAATGGCCACTTAAAATCTGAGCAATAACCTTTGAATATTGCACATAGGTTATGGCTGGGTACGGGACAGAATTGTGTAATCTATTTCTGGTGCACAGCTGCCACACAAGCAGGGGGGCAAACACACACACACATATCACAGATCAAAGCTGAAGGCAAATTTTGGTAAGATAAAAGTGAAGGATAGGGAATACAATATCCTAGACATATTCCTCTGGCAGTAGCCATATAAATCATGAAATCTCTATGCTGTCCACCAGACATGAAGTTATGTACAATTTATGTTGAAAACTTATTATTGTTGAAGAACAGATTTTATATTTTTAAATACTTTCATAATTATATTGTTATCTGCTTGGATGTATATGGAAAACATTATTTTTCCATTCATAAATGTATGAAAAAAGTATTTTTCCGATTTATTAATTGGCAATTATTGTAAGTGGTGCAACTGTGTATGACTTATACCCACTATAAACAAAAAAAATTTACAAATTCAGAAACTGAGGAGACAACACAAGTGTTTTTTAAAGTGCTGAGAAGATGTTTGGAAACCAGTTAATGCAAGTTGTGACTATGGTAAGGACTTTCTTCAAAGAGGCAAAAGAAAATCTCAGTATTTGAGAGACTCTTACTTTCCCTGGTTTTTGGGGCTGGTCTCTTTCTTCAGTTTTAGGAAGAGCTGAATGAGTCTCCTGTGGAGTTCCCCTCTCCTATTCAAGGATGCCTCAGCAAGACAGGGGGCCTTTTGCAGAATAGTCTCCCTGAGGGTTCCCTGGCTGTGAAATTTCTGGTCTGTGTTTTGATAATTGCAAATTTCTTCATCACTAAGAATTTTTTTCAACAGCCACTGAAAGAGGAAAAGAGGATGTTTCAAAGCCGCTGTTGACATTTTGGAAGGTCCCTACTAGTTACAGATTAATTTACTTTATGACAATGTTTAAGTTATGATATGGTCTTTCAGAAGTAATTTGAGGATAATTTCCATTGTTTGCATGAATGTCTCAGGCAAGCGAGATAATTAAAATAGAGATAGTACCACAACAGTAAAATTATATATCATAGATCTTCTGAATATGTGATAGGGTTATTTTTATCAGATATGCCTTCTGACACTCCATAAAAGATATTAATTTACTTTCCTCAGTTACTCCACATTGCAGCCGACTATGAAAATCCCCTGTAAAAGTATTATATGCTGCAAAACCCCTGACAAATACCTGTCTTGTGTGATAAAGCCATTCAAATCTTAATTAACTTTATTTTAAGCAATAGAAGTGATACTGAGATTTTTCTCAAATCCATTTTGCTATTTGTTAACAAAAATCAAAAATATTTTCTTCTTCTAAAGCATTTCGGTCACTTTTTGTCTTGCTTCTTACATAAGAAGCTGAATGTAAATGTTGGCTTTTGTGTTCTGTGATGTTGTCCATGCATTTCAGAACCCTTAATATGGGAGTTTTCAGAATATGCTAATTTTATAAATTTATTTTTCCTGTGTTGCTTAGTTCTCTGAAGATCCCCAAGCAATCCAACAGTAATTTCCAAAAAAATGACAGTGAATCTAAATTTTTCCAGAGTACTGTTTTGTGCTGGCAGATATCTCACACTAGCCAACGGTATACAGATAGATTTGCAGTTTAAAATTTAATAGATTTTTTTCAGTATCTGGCTGCATGATTTAAAATGATCATTTTTTTTCAGCAGTTTTTCTACTCATCTTTCCCTGCTACTGCTGAGTCAGAGAGTTCAGACTGTTTAATTGAAAATGGAATGACAAGTCTTTACAGCCTGGTCAAAAACCAAAAAGAGTGAACGTAAAGACATCCTTTGATTTAATTTAGAAAGCCGCTCCAAAAATTTTATGTATATTCAAAGCATATTTATTAACATAATTTAAACCTCACTCCTAAATGCTGCTATCACACAATCTTAGCTAAGCATAGACATGGAGAACTTTAGCCTGTTTCGGCTAATTATTCTTATTTTCCCTTGGTTTTGCTGTCCTTATTTTTAGAAAAATAACTATTTTAAGTTAAGAAACATTTGCCTTTATAAAAAATAAAATCTCTCAAACTTATTTAAAATGGCAACAAAGTAGCAGCATGATGTTCTGGGGGCTGATGCAAGAATTGAAATGAGGTCCTTTTGCAGTCAACTGCTGTCCCTCTTTGCCCTTTTTCAAAGTCAAGGGGCGGGGAGCATCACTGCTCAGACTCTGCCAGCCCATTCAGTAGGTCAGCACTAACTGCAGAATGCCCTGTATGCACTGCCAAGCCCTCACTGCCATCTAGTCAAGACAAGAGTCAAAGTTAGGCAGTCTGAAAGTCCTACTACACCAGTACAGTTATCAGAGACGGTGTTCAGTGTCCTTCTGATACTGCGAGCAAAGATTCAAATGAGACCATGAAAAGGATGTAGAAAGACACTTAGGTTTGTAAGAAACAAAGAAAGAGAAAGGTTGCAACTGGAAGAGAATGGAGCCAGGTTTCCCTTCATTTACAAGAAAAGACTCCTCTGTAGAGATTATCCTGATTTCACCATCTGAGAAAAGACAGAAAGTGAAAGCGTCACTGTACCATTTTCAAACAGCAGAGCTAGATGACAGTGTAACAAAAAAGGTAAATCAAATGTCATTAACAATATTAACTGCTATTTTTTTTAAAGTTGTGGCATTTTGTGTTACAGAAATACAACCGTGGCCGCTCTAGTTAACAACATTGTAGATATGCTTTCCAGTGCATAAATTTTGCACTGTTTATCAAATGCTTATCTAACTTTTGTTCCCTTATATAAATACATAAATAAAAAAATTATAAATAATATTAAAAAAAGAGGAAAGGTGAAGAGAATAGAGGAGAAAATGTATTTTTGTGTACAGTCTATATACAGTAGAGCTTTGACCCTTTGATGGGTTCTTCTAATGCAAAACCCTGAGGCATCTTAGCAGGTAGAATGAAAAAAACATGTTTTCCTGGGTTTATTTATGAACACAAGAGGACTTCACTAATTTGTACCCATGCATAGGAAGACACATAGGAAATTACAGAGTAAATGAACACTTTGTAGACCAGAATTTTTTTCATTTCTTTTCTAATTGTCATTTGTTTTCATGTATTTGCAGCAATACATCATTATACTGTTGCTGTTATTTATCTTGATACTGCTGCCACCGTAGTAAAAATCAGTTTTGAAAAAAACCCCAAACCTAAAGTATTATTCTCATTAAAGGGGTATATTGGTGCCTAGAAATAGATAAAGAATAAGTGAAGGAATCCTTTCTAGTGCATAGGTCACTTTTACAAAGTCATTAGGAAAATGAATGTTCAAAAGTATGTTGTTCAGATGTCAAATGCACTAATAAATGCTTTGGAGAATGGCATGTAAAGTGGTGTCATAGTAATGATAGTGAGTCTCAGTAAATCTCTGTTTCTAAATCTTTACTGGGATATAAGAAAGTGATAGGTAATGTTTTAGGTTGAAAGTGTACTTCTTCAAAACACGATTTATTTTAAGCAGTATCTACTCATACGTATATACCCAATAAGTGAAATATTATAGTGGTTCCCACTTTGACCAACAACTAGCACATCTAGTCAACAATATTTGAAGTTTTGCAAAAATTATTTAGGCATTGAATCCTTTCGCTCAATGATTACAGACTTTGCATCCAAATTTGTACCCTAGTCACTTTTATATGGAGCAGAAACAGTTAAATATAGTGCCGATCCCCCAAACTGCTCTGAGTGACATGAGCAATACAAGCATAAGCTCATCTTGGCGCTTAGAGTGAGTCCAGACAACTGTACAATCTATGTCCAGTAAATTTAAGAGACCTGCTCTTCCCTGCTCTGTTAGCACCTTTGTTCCCTGCAGTTAAAGCTGATATGCACCCCTATAATTTGGAGAGGCTTAGAAAGTGATGTATGTTTGCCATTTTTACCTCTCTTATGGGCACAGTAGCCTCTGTCCATTTGAGGGCAATAATCTCTTTATCATTACACCTGTGGCCACCTGAAGGCACCCCTTAATGTATACAAGTCCAGAAAAATTCTTTCAATATAGCTTTCTAGCTCACCTAAAATAAACCCAACTGGTCTTTATGCTTGAATATTTTACATATTTTATGCATTCTATTTAATCATGTCTGAAGGCTATTGAGAGCTGAAAAATCTTTCAGCAAAGCATTTTATTCAACACATGCTACACTTTTTTCCCATACTCCCATAAGCCAGATAGTCTGGACAACATAACTTCTGTAAACAGATATAGCAGGCCTTGAAAATTATTTTTCCTTTTTTTTTTTTTTTAAGTCAGACAGCTCAAATGAAAGTAAATTCTGTAAAAAGTGAGTGCTTTATGGGTTTAATACAGAGAAATATAAATATCATCTCAAGGAAAAAATATCAGTTTTAGTTTGAAATCAGTCCAAGTTAATATTTACAACTTCAGAGTGAACTTCAAAAGATTTGAAGTTCCAGAAATCAGATTGATTTTCAAAACTGTTACAGTCAGAAATCAATAATTTGCTTGACTGAAGAATGCATAAATTAAACCCACATTGCAAGAACTCTAGATACTGTCTTGTGTGGAGACTTTCTGCCTATATTTTATCTTCTTTAGGAAACTCCCATAGACACTACAGCACTTAAAGACAAAAAGCCTAGTTCTGGACCATCCTTCATTCTCTACATTTCTTTTTCAAATTCAGCTATAAAATTTAAAGTCAAGAGGAAAATAAGATCATCTAGTCAACTGCAGCATATCAAAGGTCATTGGATATACAGAATTTGTTCTTACATTGATTGTAATAATTTGCATTTGGTTAAAATCTAACTTCTGTCTAAAAGGTATCTTCTAAAAATGTACACTCAATCTGAACTGAATGACATCTTGTCATGGTTTAACCCCAGAGGGCAGCTCACCCCACACAGCCACTTGTCCACTCCCCTTCAATGGTATGGGGAAGAGAATCCCCAGAGCAAAAGTGGGAAAACTCATGGGCTGAGATACAGGCAGTTTAATAGGTAAAGCAAAAGACATATGCACAAGCAAAGCAAAACAAGAAATTAGTTCACCAAATCCTGTAGGCAGGCAGGTGTTCAGCCATCTCCAGGAGACAAAGGCGCATTTATGTGTAGCCATTAACTGAGAAGACAGACACCACCACTACAAATGTCCTCCCCTTCCTTCTTCTTCCCTACAGTTTAGATGCTAAGCATGACCCATGTGGTATGGAATAGCCTCTTGGTTTGTTGGGGTCAGGTGTCCTGATTGTGTCCCCTTCCAGCTGCTTGTGCACCCCCAGACTCCTTGCTGGTGGGATGGAGTGAGGAGCAGAAAAGGCTTTGGCTCTGTGTAATCACTGTTCAGCAGTAACAAAAACATCCCTGGGTTAGCAACACTGTTTCCAGCACAAATCCAGAACACAGCCCCGTACTAGCTACTCTGAAGGAAATGAACCTTATCCCAGCCAAAACCAGCATACACCTACAGATGGAGAATCTGCTTGGCAGTTTCCTCCCATGATTAATGCTCTGTGCTTTACTTCTTAGCATCTGCCTGGCACGATGAGCCACTGGTTCTTGTTACATGTCTCCTTGCTGAATGTCATATTTTCTCCCTTGGAAGAGCGCTATCTGCTGCAGTATCTTTCCTGTGATAAGTTAATAAGCGAAAGCTCTAAAGTTCATATGATGGGGACTTTTCCAGTTTTCAAATCAATTTTGTGGCTCTTTTTAAGTACTTGCTAATTTTTAAAGCTGTCTAGAAGTATCCAGTCTTAGCTTCCTCAGTGCATGTGAGCTATCTATTAGCCAGCTGCTTATGCCTCTTGGAACCATATCAGAGCTCTTTACTGTGGCAGTGCCCTTGGGGATTAGGAAATCATATTCTTCTCCAAGATCACCACTTCCCAAGATTCACCTAACTTCCTTGTCCTTCAAGATGTAATTTTAAAAACAAATTTCTGCATTTTTGGGGTTCACTAGAATAACAATGTACCCAGTTTACTGGTCATTGAAGTAACTGCTCTTGCCATTATTTCTCTTCTCCATTCCCTTTACAATTAGCACTAATATAGTAGCACACCACTTCCAAAGAGATATTTCACACTGACACTTGTTTTTTGAATACCTGTCAGTCATGTAGTTTAAACCCATAAATTACTGACACCTTGTATTGTGTCAGGTTCTTTTGTTAGATAAAAGGAGGTAGACACTTGTCCACATTATCAGGATAAACATATATACCATTTTCGAACACAGTTAAAATGATATCACATAGATAATTTTATTTTATGAGACCAGTTATCTAAAACCACAGTGATGACTACCATTATGTTCTTAGTTTTAAACACTTTTGGACTCAATCCTACTTAATCTTTTCCATTATTTTTCCACACATGGTGATACATTAATTTTGCATTCACACAGTATCAACAATCTCGGATATTCAAAATCTTACAAGGATTCCTATATTTAATAAATATTGATACTGTCAGTCCTTGGTCCTTAGATGTCCTTAGAAGTGCAGACATCTTTGAAATATTCCTTTTCGACTAAAGAGCCAGAAAACAAGTCTGCTATATTGTACTTGTTTCGTTACAAACACTTAAATTTATTGAACATTTATGTCTTCTCTGTCTCCTTACTAGTAATTTTGTCATTTATTTTAAGAATAGGATACATGTTTGTTTCTTCCTCTTGAACAGCTTCTTTCTTTTCCTGCTATTACTGTGGATCCCTGTAATCCTGATATAGATTTTCAACCTTGACTGTGGCTATTTCATTTAGAAAAGCTATTTTTTCAGTGTCATTATGTTCCTTCATTAATTTTCTCCATAAATTTTCACAATTTCTGTTTAATATCACTCTTTTTGGTCTAAAATCTCTTCAGATAATACACAGAGGTTATACAGAAACATATACCTGCTGTCATTAGCCAATGAGTGGCTCTCATATTAGCCACTTCCTTTCATTACACCAACCGTCACTGGTGTAACGAAAGGAAGTGACAAAGCCTTTGTAGGACCAGTCGTGTGTCCTCACAGCTTGGAGCAATTATCAGTGATGGGAGAAAAGTGGTAGAGACAAGAAGCAACATTTCTCTTTTTCACCCACTTCCTTCACATGCATGCTTTCCTCTGAGTCCCGGAGAGAACTTCCCAAGGAACCTGATTCCTCTGGGGTTTTGAATTTTTCAGGTCCCTGTAGGACTAGAGAAATTTCTCTTTCCTTCTTCATCAGAGACTGGCATCTTTTTCTGCCTGAACCTAATACAATTCTTACTTGAGTTCTCAAGCTGAAATTTTGTGAACTCCAAAACCAAATTAAGTGCTAAATTGTGGGTCATAACTTTTTAACAAAAAAATATTCTACCAGAGTTCAGCAGCCCAACAGGACATTTCCACAAAAAGCTTGCTGTTTAGTCACATGGATAAATTATCGATCTTTGTTTCACCTGTATGCAGCTGAAATCTAGTCCAAGCCTCTCCTATTACATCCATTACACCAGGGAACTCTTGTTTTCCTTCTTAACTGGAAATTGCCCAGTAATGATGGTTAAATTCTGTGCAAGCATCTTCTCTTAGGAACAATCAGTGTTTTCAAAGCATTTCACTACTTGCAGAACTATGAGGAAAAAATTCAAATATCTATAAATATCCTATTGTTTTTGATTTGCTGTCTTTTTTGGCAAAAAAGAATGGATGTTTTCCTCATGCCACAGATGCTCAGGACAATATTAATAACACATTTCAGGATTTCTGCTTGTGAACATTGGCCTTTGTTTAAGGTAAGAGTTCAAGAATCACCATATACTTCTGAATATATATTCACTTTATGTAGAGCTGATACAAAAATCTGTCTAAATACGGGTCAAATTTACTAATTTGAAGAGTACGGATCACTGGAGAAAGTCTTGCTTAAAATGCAAAAGTACTAAAGTACTTTAAAAGAACCATAACTTGATGTCTTCATGACATTACAAAAAATTGCATCTGGATAATATTTTATAGTAGCTGTATTGCAGTGTTCTGACTCTGCGTGCATAACTTAGTACTATAATATGACACACAACACGTAGGCACACAACCATCTTAAATTATTCTTGACATTCACTACTGTTTTTCAATCTCTCCTTGCCACATCTGTCCTGGCTTTGACAGGTTCTACTTTTGAGGTAACAAAAAACTTAGAGATTGGTAGGACACAGCAAATTCAGAACATCACCAGATTGTCTAACCTAAGGACATGTCGATGTGGAAAACAGGGTGAAATATGTATAATATAGAGCATGAAAGCCTGCATATATCCTTTCTGAATTTAGAAAACTTAACACACTTAAAACAATACAGCTATAAGATCTTGCATGTCTGTGACTGTTCAAGTGCTTCTCAAATGAATGTTCCGTATATGCTGTCCCCAGTCTGATACTACAGGATGCTGGAATATTAAAGTGCCTGTATTTAAATTTAACAGTTCAGACTTCTTCAATTACTCTGCATTGGGACTGGGAAACTATTATATTTCCATTTAGTGAATTTCCTCCTTAGCTGGTGTTACAATGGAGGATGGAAGCCTCAAGATATTTTGACACAGAGGCTGTAGTTTCAAGGTTTTTGACAGCTAGTCAGCATTTTAGTAACACTGACTGGAGTTAGATATAAACTTCAGTGGGAATATCAGAGAGCTCCAGAGATGATTTGCCACTAGCTAAGAAAAGCATTTTGTACAACAAAAGAAACATTTCATATAATAATAAAAACAATTTCACAAACAGGTTTTGTGCTACATGAAGCAATGCCTTCATTTTAGCAGTTCCATTAGCAACAAGTGAGTTAATGAATGTCTCTTTGAATACCCAATAGCTGTTTAAGAGAGAGTGTCAGATTTGAAAAGTCAATAACATATCTGAAACAAAAGTACTGGTATAAGGCAACTCTTTCTGAAGCCCTCTTAGACAGCAACTTTTCTGTGGAACTGTGGAGCTGAGGGCAGTTCTTACTCTGCTCTAAACTCCAGACTCTGGGCACAATTCCTACTAGTATTGCTTCCCTACTGATGACTTCTGTCAAGACTTTTATTCACTGTCTTCTGCACCAGTTGAGGTAATTTTTGAGAGTGCTGGAATTCAAGAGACAATTCATCTCTACAACTATAATATTTTTAAAAACAGCATTTATTTTACTGATGCAATGAATAAAAAAAAAAAAAAGATAAAAATTTTGCCAATTATCAGAGTAAAAGAGCATCAATTCCCATGATTCAGTGTGTGAGAGTTTACAGAGAACTCAAAATGTCTTTCCAGACTTTTTTTATTGAAAATCTCTCAGCCATCCATGAGAAAGACATTAATTTCTGTAGGTTCCTCTCCCATTACCTAGGTCCCCTCCTTTGATGCAATCCCTTGTACTTTTATGCCTTATAAAAATTGTAAGCACCTTAGGGCACAAATAAGTCAGTTTAATTTGTCTAGATAGCACCATTCTTTCCTAAGGCATTGAATGAATAATATATGGTAATTTATAATGAAGGTATTTGCAAGTCAGAGGGCTTGACAGCAAGCCAGTGAATTGAAAAGCAAGAAAAGTTAAATAAACCTTTCAAACAGGTTGGTCTTTGTGGCCAAGATACATTTTTTGTTTATAAATATTTGGTATGAGGATGCTGTCCCTTGGCAAAGTACTTGCTCCAAAGATGGGGAAGCTGGCTACACCATCTGAGCTTACATGGAGCTTCCTGCATGCTCTGCAGAGCACAACTAGACCAGCAAGTGCATCCCTCAAAGCAATGCCTAAAAATGTGTCACGTTCAATCTCCAGGACTGGAAAGACAACAGAAACAACAATAGAATGGTAGCAAATATTTTTGCTTACCTTTACTAGGAGAAATTGTAGGATCAGAGAGTGGCCTGGATTAGAAGGGACTTCAAAGATTATCTAGTTCCAAGCCCCCTGCCATGGGCAGAAACACCTTCCACTAGACCAGGTTGCTCAGAGCTCCATCCAACCTGGTCTTGAACACTTCCTGGGATGGGGCATCCAAAACTTCCCTGTACAACCTGTTCTAGTGCCTCCCCACCCTCACAGTAAAGAATTTTTTTTCCTAATATCAATTCTAAATTTACTCTCAGTCTAAAACCATTCCCCCTTGTCCTGTCACTACACGTACTTGTAAATAGTCTCTCTCCGTCTTTCTTGTAGGCTCCCTTCAGGTACTGGAAGGCCACAATTTCATCACTCTAAAGCCTTCTCTTTTCCAGGCTGAACAATCCCAATTCTCCCAATCTTTCTTCCTAAGAGATGTGCTCTATCCCTCTGATCAACCTAGTGGCCTGCTCTGGACTCAGTCTGACAGATCGATGTCCTTCCTGCGCTGGGACCCCAGAGCTGGATGCAGCACTGCAGGTGGGGTCCCACCAGAGCAGAGCAGAGGGGCAGAATCCCCTCCCTCGCCCTGCTGGCCACGGAGCTGTGGATGCAGCCCAGGACACGTTTGGCTTTCTGGGCTGTGAGTGCACCTTGCTGGGTCATGTCCAGCCTCTAATCCACCAGCACAACCAAGTCTTCTTGGCAGGGCTGCTCTCTATCTGTTCATCCCCCAACCTGTAATGTTTACACAGGTAATGTGATGCATATTAAACACTCCTTGAACACTTATTTATCAAACCTATGTTCCAAACAATCTGCTAAAATACATTTACTCAGCATCATATCAATATTAACATGCCTCTTTCAGACTTTCTTCCTATTCTTCTGACTATATTTCACTGGACAACTTTTGTTCTAAAGTATGACAAGACAAAGTTCCCGACTTTCCGTTGAAAAAGCACTAGATTTGTTGCAGAAGCCCTGTGTACAGTTCATGCCCAAAAACTCCCATGTATCCAGCGAGCATGTCCCATAGAACTGATGAGCCATGTGAAGGGGCCATTTGTCCTGGATTTTCGGACACCAAATAGCCTAGTCAGACCCATAAATTTTTATTTTAAGTACTTCAGGGCAAAAATCTGTCATTTTAATTTGTTGAGAAACCACCATTCTTTCCTAAGGCAAGGTGTGAATAATACATGACAACTTAAAAAGGAGCTGTTTGCTACTGTTACTGCTCCTGCAAAACCTCTAGATTCTCAGACAAATGACCAAAGTATTCTTAATGCACTCAGGCTATATTTTTAGGTGCAAGAAGAGGATATATACTTTAAAATCTGAACTTAGTACAAGCTACATATTCAGTGTTACCAACTGAAAATTCAGTTCAGGTTATTTGCTACTCTAAAGTTATGGCTTGTATGGGCAAAGAGTTGCAGTTTTCCCTTTAATTTCTTACAAAGTGCCTAAATCCTACTGAAAGCAAGGTGTTGTGTATCTAAGTGTTTCCATAATTAATCTTCCTAGTTACAAAGAAAACCCTGAAAAAACAACTTCAAAAAAACCCCAAAGAAACTAAAAAGACTGAGAAAAAAACAAAAGAGAAGAATAATCCCAAGCCCCAAAAAAACAAAAACCAAGCCTGAAAATAGGAAGCATATTAAGTTAATTAAATAAAAACTAGAATAATATACTGGCTTCTTAAATTTCTTCAATTTTCATATTTCTTCAGAAACCATCACCTTGTTATGTAAAGCTACATTGCCAAACCAAGGCATTTAATGTGGCATGTTGTAGAAATTTTCATAATGCACCAATGATAATGCTGTAACTTGTAGATTTGGTAAAAACAGGTTACTAGAACAAGATGTATCTATGGTTCTGTATACATGTGTCTCTTCTAGAACATTGCTGGTTTTTGAAAATGAGCTATTAATTATTCTTATTGTTATTATTGTTGCTATTATGATGATGATGATGTTAATGATTAATTCATCATTATTAATAATATGGATGTAATGTGGAATTGCAGAATAAGGAGTACTACGTATTGGAATATGTATAAAAATAGATAGAAACAGACCCCAGAGTGAGCAGAAAGAAATCATCACCATTAACATCATTCCCCTCCTGGCAAAGAGGAGGAAGAACCCCCAGCAACTAACCTAGTTCTCCTGGTGAAGAGCTTTAAATAGTGATTGCTCATTGTGAAACTTTCTTTTCTTTTTCCTAAGGAGCATGGGAAGAACAGCAGAACAACACCAGAGAAAGAGACAATTACTGGGAAGTTTTTGTACGTTAGTTTTACCTGTATTACTACATTAGTGACCATAGAAATGGGATAATTCAGTTTGTGTGTGCTAATACCATTGCATTTAGATTAAGAATATAATTTTGACTAACCACTAAAGCTTTGACTTAAGTGATGACTTCATACAGATGATGCATTTCTTTAGCCCAAATAAATTGCACAGGTGTTTGTATTGACTGTTACATATGAATGCACCAACATTCACATCACCTCTGTTTATGAACAGTACCAATTTCATTATAACCACCATAAAGTCTTGGATATTTTGTGTAATGCCTGGGGTTCTTAACAATATTCTGAGATCTGGAAGCATCAGTATTTCTATGAAACATATGAGTGTAATTAGGACCATTTCATGAAGAGACTTCTTTATTTATCTTTCTTTTAGAAGTTGACTGTTAGATATCCATTTTCTGCATATTCCAATCCAACCCTTTGTAAACTTCCCACTGAATCACTAAAAGATAATAAACCCATTGTTCAGACAAATGAAAAGAAAAATTGGTGCTTTATTTACTTCACACAGTTCTCCAGAAGCTCCAAAGCACAGAGCTTCTAGAGTAAAAGACATGTACATCTCCATTGTTAAAAAGCAGTATCCCCAGTTATACCTTCATGCCGTCTCTACCCACGTCCTGGTTTCAGCTGGGATAGAGTTCATTTTTTTTCTAGTAACTGGTACAGTGCTATATATTTTGGATTTTTTTGTTGCTAATTAGTGCTTAACGTAGGTCAAGGACTTTTCAGTTTCCTATGCACTGCCAAAAGCAGGTGCACAAGAAGCTGGGAGGGAGCACTGCCTGTACAGATGACCCAAACTGGCCCAAGGGGTATTCCATACCAGAAAGAACCATGCCCAGTATATTAACTGGGGGCAGCTGGCTGTGAGAGACTGATTGCTGCTGAGGAACAGACTGGGCATCAGTCAACAAGTGGTGAGGAGTTGCATTTTGCATCAATTGTCTATCTTGGGCTTTATTTCTCTGTCTCTTTTAGTTGCCTTCCTTTTTATTATACTTATTTTTATTATTATATTTAACTTTATTTCATTTGTTAAACTGTTCTTATCTCAACCCATAGGTTTGGCGTTTTTTTTATCCAGTTGTCCTCCACATCTCACAGAATTGAGCAGTGAGTGAGTGACTGCTTTGTACTTAGTTGCCAGCTGGTTTTAACTCACTACAGCCAGGAACGCATGGAATAGCAGTGATCTGAAAGAAACAGGTTGTAAGAAGATTGAAGAGGATTGAAAAGCAAGCCTACTTTTAGGTACTTTAGGTAAGATGTTAAGTTTGGAAAGGACACAGGAAAAGTAGGTTACTATTCTGCCTCTGTACTCTTGTATACAAGACAGCACACACAAAGGGGATTTTTGAAGCTGCAGTTTACACCAGCAGGAAAAAATGAGAAGCAAGGTAGAATGTACAAACCTGTTAAACAAAGTTCAAATCACCCTGGCGAGGTTAAACAATGGAGCTTCTGAACTGGACCAAAAAGCACTTGCAAGAGGTGGCGCACAGGCCTGCCCACCACCACAGCTCACTCTTACAGCTAGCAAAACAGGAACAGGGAAATCAATGAGAAAATAAACCTGCACAAGCTGGATAACAGCAGCAGGCCGAGAACCAAGTTAGCAGACTGTCACCAAAGTCACTGTCAAGACAATGCTTTAACACAGTTCCTAGTGATACATTTCTGGGATATGTTACCAAACTCCTCTCCTCAATAATTATTTCCTTGCTTCTTGTGAAGATTCAAAAATTGTGACTGGACAAATATGGCAAATATCTAAGGAAGATGTTCAGTATTTCTGGGAAGAGACTTGAGTATTGTTAGTTGTTTGCCAACCATAAACCTTGTTAATAGCAAATGGGTTATGGTTTGAAGGTATTCCATCATGCCGATACAGATGTTTATACTTCAATTTCACAATCGCGCTGTAGCAGTATATTAACATTCTTATTAAAATTCTGTATTTTCACACATATATATATCTAGATGGAAAGTTCTGCTTTTTTACTCAGATTTCCTACACCCAAAGGTGAATACTTTTAATTCATTTTATTTTTGATAAATGTGAGCAAAGTCAGCTCATTTCCTTTACCTACGCAAGGATTAAAAAATGCTCAACATAAAGGAGTTATATGCTCAGTTTATGCAGGAAGCATCTGAATTTTAAAAGCTGAAACTTAACAGGTTGATACAGAGGATTAGTCTCCAGGCCAATGTGCAAAAATCAAACATTCACACAATAGGAATAAAAATGTACTAAAATTAATTATGCAATGTGTTACTTTGTTACTTGTAGCAAATTCATTTATTAATTCTGACTTTCCCAATTAGCTTATAATTGTGTTGCTCTTTATTTGTATTCAGAGTCACATGTATGACACTGATCTTGCATAGCAGTGCATGTCTCCTTGGTGCATTGTTTCACTGAAGTATTTTCTGCTTCACAGGTATGGTAAAAGTTCCTAAGTAAACTGCGAATTCCAGCAATAGAGTTTGTGTTCGAACTTTAATTATCTTTCCTCCTTGAGAAGAGCAAATCTGAGATTTGGAAGGCTTTGCATCCCTTAGAGCCGGTTGGCAGTTACTTCTGGGCACAACTGTGCCCTTTCATCACAAGCAGAATTATTAGATTCCACCACACCACTGTGGGCTTGGAAAACTGTACAAATCTGATGAAATATTTGATCGTGCAGAAGAAAAATTAGCTTCTTATTCAAATGGGAAAGTAAGGATTTAAAAGACAGGATTTCTCACCATTTTTAAATACAGAATTAGGATGTAAAGCAGAGCAGTGTCATCTGAAATACTGAGATTCTTTCGTAGCCACAGGAGCACAGAAGTTTGACATATAAATTTAAAACAGGTGAATAACTGACAGACAGAGAGCACCTTGTCCAACAACAACTTGCGCAAGGGCATGGGCGATAACACATGTTTGTGGCCTACAGAAATCTGAGCTCCTGCAGTTTAGTCTAAGGACTTTTCTTTTACCTACTGCCCTAAGCACTGGCTTCTTCTCCAGCTCTATAAGATGTCCACATAGGCTGCCATTCCTTCCCCGTAAGATTCATGCTAACCATGGCCCCAGGCAGGTGGAACTTTCCCTCACTATGAAAAGGGTATTCTCACCTTCTGTTCTCTTTCGTTACACTTCCCATTGCTCTGAAATAGACTGGCCCCTGAATGTTTGCTGCAGGAGATGGTCTTCCATGCAGAGGTCTTGTGCATACTGGATTGTTTCTTACGTAATATCCAGAGTACACTATATGCTGGCTGTCAGGATACCACTCTTAAAAAGGCCATCTATGACTGTGTCTCCACACAGAAAGTTCCTTGCCTGAAATGTACACTTTATCCCTCACATGTAACTTCAGATCTGTCCTTTTACCTTTTAAAGGAGAAGTCTTTACAGGACTGAGTGAACAAACTTACTGGGGTAAAAAGGCAAGTGTTATGAGATAAAGTGAATTGTCCAGCAGGTGTCCATTTAGACAGATAAACAAGGAAAGAAGTCTATGCTTGTGTCAACACTGCAAAGCAAGTTTTAGATGATGCTAAAAATCACCCCATCATTTTTTCCAAAACTGTCCTGCCTCACAATCATCTGTTAATTCAGTCTTGAGTGTCTTCATTTCATTTACATAACGCAGGCCTTGTCACAGTGTGAAGTTGCCTAAAATAGTTATTGTGTCTTTGGGCAAATAAAAAGCTAGACAGTAGCGGAAAGAAAAAACTGTAAGGGTTTAGATCTCCTGCTGAGATAGAGATTATATGTCTGTTTTCCTAAATATCCAAAGTGAGACTAGACTAAAGCAATGGTGTTTTGAGACCTTCCTAATTTTGCTTGATGCCTTCCAACTTACTTGCTTGATATCAAAACAGAGTTTACCCCACTGGGTTTAATTTCATTCATTGTCACCTTTCTTGGTGGAAGTAGGCTGAAGCATTCACATTCTTGACTATTTCTGACTTACTGATTCTTCCAAGGCTATGCATTTCAAATGTTTCAGAAGAGTATTTTAATTCTGCATGCCATGATTTCATGTTGTTCATACAAGGGTCTGCAGGCAGGTGCATGAAATTCAGCCCACCTATAATTCCATAACTATATACTACACATAAAAATAATAAAAAGATATTAACGCTTTAGGGAAAGATGGCTTTAGTCATTCTCTTTTCCCAGAAGGGATGTCTAATAAGTCTTGCCTTTTTAAGAAAGCTACTACAAGACTTAATTAACTAATGTTTGTAAATTGCTGTGAGCTCCCTGTACTTTTAGGTGTCCTGCTAGCTCACTTCTCTTAGCAACTCAGTATTGCCATAAGCTGTGTGTCCTGCCAATTGCCAACAGGCAGGCAGACTAAAGAGCTGTGGCAGATACACAACCTGTACTGGGAAGTCTGGAATAACAAAACTTATTGAAGTGAATAGTCCAGAGAGAGGGACAGCAAGGGAAAGAAGACTAAATTGATGATGAGATAAACTCATCCTCTATCCTCTTTCACTCTACAGATGGACTTTTTCTCTACCACCTTTCTTCTCTTGCTTACCATTTTTCTCTGAGATTTATTGGAACATTTTAATCCCTTTTCTTCAACCTACTGCCTCAGAATGCTGTCAGGGTCCCTTTTGGGGCTCTAAGTAGGATGCTGTTACTTAGACTCACTGGCCTCTGAATCCCAGCTTTGTCACTTGCTTGCTGGAAGGGCTGTTTTTCTTTCCTAGGCCGTATTCACCTAGGTCAAATGCAAAGCTCATTGAAGTCATTGACAATCTACCCCTTGATTACAGAGGATTAGGCCCCTGTGCACTCCATGATGTTGTTAAAATTAATTCGGTAGTGCCTGGAAAAAAAAACAAAACAACAGAAATAGGAGAAACTGGCATTACTATTTGCTGGAGAGCTGATTGAAGACTTAGGTTTTTTGTCACCAAACTATGCATGCAACTGCAACACAAGTGCAGAGCATTGTGCCAGTCCCAAGGCCGTGGAGGAAGAGCTCTGATCTCATTTCAATTAACAGAGTTTGCAATTTGTTTCATCAAAAGTACCTTGACAAACGCATTACTGTTTATGGACCACTGGTTACATGTCCCAGAGTAGACAAGACAGGTAGGAAGACAGGGCTTATCTCTCAGCACATACTAATGAGGCTGTTCTGCCTGCAGCTCCCTGTGGCCAGATGCTGTACCTGAATGGAGTCCCACCGGGATTCTTTGTGGGTGCAGTCACAAACAGTCAGTTGCAAAAATCATAGTTTAACCATCACTGCTGGAGAAAGCCAGGAGTGAATATCGAAGTTAAATGATACATTACTTTGCTGATGGGGAAGGATTCCATATCTCCCTCTAGCTTTTGCCTAAACTCTAAACATTTGATATTTTTGGTACAGGTACATGGTAAGGTGTGTTTAACTACCTCAAAAAGCAGTTTCAAAAGGTTACTGAGACTGCAAAATTTCAGAGACCATACCCACATACTTGTGGCAACAGCAGGCATCACGGCAGGGCCTCAGATCTCTTTCAGCCGATAGACTTCATTCATATAGGAGCAATATTGCCTCTCTCTGCAAAACAGACACGAGCATTGCATTGAACTGCTGCCACTCCTTGAAATATTTTAAAGGCTGTCAGGAAGCAGACTGGTGAGGGCTATTGCCTGTCCATTTCCCCAGGAAACTGAGCAGCATGGGTTCGCCTGCAGGCTTGGACTTGTCCAGAAAAAGGACAAGTGATCGTCACCTCCTCTAAATGCTTCAAACATTATAGCATGGATTACTCAGTCTCAGTAGACTTCAAAAAGCCTTTGTCATCCATCAGAAGTGGCTTCGTCCTTCCCTATGTGCCAAGCAGTGCCGTTGTTTTGTAATGAACAACTTCCATCAGAGCGCACAATTCCTCATCCTGTCTGACTCTGCTGATCATTCTTGTAATTAAGTCTCCTTTGATTCTCTTTGGCAGCACACCATCTGCACAAGAAGGCACACCTGGAAAGCAGTTTTCCTCTGGTTTTTCTATCCTTGATTAAATTCTGTTTTAAAGCAGAGAACCTTAATCAAAAGAAGTGCCTGAGTGGAGGTATCTGTGTCTGTCTCACTTTTGTCACAGATTCCCTCTGAAGTCTGCAGGATTGGGATTTGCATAACAATTTCCAAAAAGGTGTCCACTGCAGAGGGGTAATATTTTCAGAGGATCTTGCTTTTCAGAGAAAAATCCAATGGTATGAGTTGTAGAGAAAAATAATAGGGTACCATAGACACTTAATTGATATCAGTATTAATTACTATAAATTCCCATAGAATAAATAATAAAAAAAAAATTTACTATTTGTAGTATTATTTTATGACTCACAAGACTCTCATTCCTGAGTGAGTTCAAGAAAATGTGAAAGAAAATATTAATCTTTTAATTAAAAGCAAGTTTAAAATGATGCTACCCCCATAAGTTTAGGAACCAGATGCCGGGTCAGTGCCGCACCTCATATGAGGCACAAAGTAGATAAGCAGCATGAGAAAAAAAAGAGGGATATCTTTTGATCTGCTGTATTTGACAGGGGTGGGAGTCTGGGGGGGTGAAGAAGATCAACAAAGCTTTTATATTTATTCTGTGTTGAATTAAATGTCAAAAGGAAGATCCACATGGACTCAGATGTATGTAAGAAAACACACATGTATGTTCCAAACAGGTGCCAGTGCATTCTTCCTGTCTATTCCTGAACAAAACTACACCTCATTGCCAGCCTAAAATCAAGTCCCATGCTGGTGCTCCTAGCTTATTACAGGTCTCTAATGGCTTCTGGTAGAGTGTAACAAAGCTCTGAGTCCTGTACCTGTTCACAAAATGATAAGCTGCTTCCTGTCTTTGATCTCCCATCATGACCTCTGCACCACGCAGAAAAGACAAGAAACTTTATCTTTTTCACGCGAAAACTTTTTCCCTGGTCATTTACTACACTCAAAAGCAGCTAGATAGAAAAGATGAGACAGGAGCCAACAGGTATAAAAATAAAAACTGAAAAAAACCCACTCCAGTTTCTGAAGTGAGAAAATTGCATTAGAAAGGGTGTTTTTTAAGTTTGCACATAGTTGGTGCCAACAAGTTCGAGCTGCTTAACAGCAGTGACACAGCTTTAAAAAGCAACAGTAAAAAAGCACTTAGTTTACTAAATAATACACTTTTTTGGCCTCAATGAAAGGCTGCTTCTTATCACACACATATCAAGGCAAGCCACCTAATGGCACTAATTTCAAACCCTGCTGCTGTAGTGTTTAGTGCATGGGATACAAATTACAATGGATTCAAAACAGTTAGTGGTACATACAATTGATGAATAATAATGAAATGTCATTTTATTAGATTCTGAAATATGTGTGTGAATTTTCATAAAATGTCTGCTATGAACTAGCTAGAATCTGTAACACTGATAGCTGTGGCTGGGCAAAGCTTAGAAATACAAGTAAGTGCCTGAAAGGCTTGTCACATTCTCAGTGGGAGTTATGCTATTTACATGGCTTGTAGTTCACGTTTATAGCAGTGTGGGTTGCTCTATTTCTCTCACTTTACATCCTTTCACTGCAGTTATCTGCTCATTCAGCAAACATGTTTCAACTGAAGCTTCCTTGACCTGATTTATATCTTAGAAAATGCACCTCTAACAAGCACAACTGAATGCTCAACTCACACTGACACCATTCTTTTCTTCACTCTTCCTGGCCAAGTCTCAATACATTCTTTCCCTTGCAAACTCACATAAGCAGAATGACATTCTCACTAATAAATGGCTTTTTGTAGTATCTTATTCCTGTGAAGGGAAAGAGGTAACTACAGATCAGAATTACATGCTTACTAATAAATTGCTTTTTTAAATGTCTTTGTTCTATAGACAAGAAGAAAGTAAATAAAAATCCAGTTCTTTCACCGTACTGACTTGAATAGCTATTCTTTTTGCTAGGACCAGCACAAGCTGACTAAGTTCCGCAGTGTATCAGTACTTCACTTCCACCAAAATCATCACATTGACAATTCTAGTACCACATCTTCTAAATCTGCTATGAACTGGGTGGTACTCAAAAGACTAATTCCTTCTCCATGCTATCACTGTTGTGCAAACAACTGTGCTATGGTGTCAAGAAAAGATGTGGCAGGCACATTTATTTTACCCAAAGGTAACGAAAAATGCTTCATGTGCCTACAGCTGTTGCAAATCTTTCATGGAAAACTGTTTAAGGACTTGAGTAAGCTGTATAAAGATGGTCTCTTCATTTGGTTTACTTACTATAGCAGGAATGCTTATAAATAGGTATCTGGAGCTTTTTGTTTGCATACATTGCTAACTAGCAACTGTGAAAATCATCCTGTATAAATAAGACTTTTCATATGGTATATTATTGAAACATAAATAATAGAGCAAACAGAAATCAGGTTTTGGAAGGCCTTTCATCAAAAAATGTTGCTAAAAAGGCCATATCCTGAGAGTTGTTCTCCCAACAGGAGGCTTCAACCAACATGGGACACACGCTTAGAAGTATGTTTCTACCTGTAATCCAGCAGTCTTAACTTCATAACAGAGGAAAGAGATCTAGAAATTACATTCACCAAGTTCTAGATAACAGTCAGTTCACTCTCAGGTAGTCAGCAAGTTCTCAGTTCAGTTGCTGAGTTCACTGTGCTGTTGGACATGTCCTAAGATATGAGAGAGATCCAAGTGGGGATAGCAGATAAAAGGAGATAGAAATGCTTCTAACATCAGGACTCACCTGGAGATCAGAGTGTGCTGATCTCTCCCATACAGGGTTCTTGTTATACCATTAGTTTGTGGAATAGATTAAAAGAAGACACACGAGCACTGTGTTCACCAGCACAATAATGTGTTTGAAACAAATATGAGTAAAGAGTTGTAATTGATCCCCACAAAAAAAAAGTGTGTGTCAGAGGAAGTAGTTCAGCACCGTAGTTTTACCTGAAAATTCATTGAACATTGTTTTCCTTTGTTCAACTTCTTTTATTTTCATAGCATATTAGTTCTCAACTTGACATTTGCTGCACGATCATTTGATTCAGAGTTTAAAAAAAAGCTTAACAAGGGGAAGAGATATGCAAAATTAAAGGTTATTTATATTATCACTGGCAAAGACAGATGCTCAAAGAACTGTTAAAACTGATCTGAATCTCAAAACTTTTTAATGCTACAATCAAAAACATGGCTAGAGCCTTGCTTCATTAAAGAAGCATAACTTACTTTAGTAACATAAGGCCTGAAAAAAACCAGCAAATAAAGGTGCTGTTGACAGGTGGAAGAAGGAAGGGCAGAAAATAGTTAATTATTTCAGAAGCTCCTGATCCTCCAGCGCACCCGAGGAACTCAATCACAGACACAGCCCAGAGGAAACCCATCCTACTAAGTCTGCTGCTCTTTGCTCTATTGCAGCAAATGACACTACAAGTGATTCTCTCCTTTCAACATTTCTTGCTAGTCATATTGGGATGAACAGAAATTCATCAGCTGTGGAAGTACTAAGGTACCCGTGAGAACTCACCAGAGAGTTAACTTCTTCCTTCTGCATGAAATCAGATTATCAGGCAAGGATAATAAGAATTAAACAATATGGCACAGAGCACCATCTAGAGAAAAACAGACATAGGAATACTAACCCTGCCATGCTTTTTCCTCCAAATGAAATGGCACATGACAAGGGCAGAAAATGAAAAACGAACATATTATTCCCAAAGCAGGACTATTAGTAAGATGAATTAAAGGAGAAAAGGGTTGGATATTCAGATACATATTTTAAATTGTGAAAATTTATCCCAAAGCTACAAACATTTAGGAGATTTATATCGATATAAAGTAACATCAGACTTTTCAGAAGAATATTACTGTTAACAAGCTGCACTGGTGGCAGTCAAATCAGCAGCATTTTTAACTTTCTCCTGTTGATGTGACATAGATGGCTGACTGACCCACAAGCTGATGACTGTGCCCTTCAAAACACACTTTGGCCTCACCCTTATACAGAGGGAAAAAAGTGGAAAATTGGTGATTAAATTGCACTTTTCTTGCCCTGAGGTACCGATCCAGTAATGCTAGAACCAAATATGTTCTAATACGTAATGCTCAGACTTTTAAAAAGGTTAATCTTAATGGTAGTGGCCACTTAATTGGCCTAGCTTGCCTGCTGTGTCCACTGTCGTTCTAATAGAAGACATGAGAACTAACTATGCCCCGCAGTCAAATGGTCAGGCAAGATATAAAGCAATTTCCAGCAAATAGCCATTTATACTGAAGAGAAAATGAGAGAAAAGCTAGGAAGACAGACTGACAGCTCAAAGGCTCATCAGAGAATGAACTTTTAACATATGGCAAGAAGCTGAAGGAGGCCGTGAGGTAAAAAAGTAAAGATGGCTATCAGTTCTGGGGCTGCTTTAACATATTTTGTCATTGTTGCTGTTATTTCCTACAGTTAATAGAAGCTGGTGTTTTCTTCTTGGCAGATTTCACCTTCATTGGTAATTCAATGTAAGTAACATTATAAAGCCATAATTTGAAACAAAGCCAATGTGCATTAATGGTTTAAACATCAAAAAAGATCATTAATAACCTACGTAATCCTTGAATTAATGACCTGGTGTCTGCAGACACTTTTTGCTGTTTCTTGTCCTGTTCCTTAATGCTGAATTGTTGGACAAGAAAGATTTGTTTTCTAAGTGCAAATCACATCAAATGACTTTATGATGCTTCATCCTCCCCAGAAGCTAATGTCTTCTCCCACATTCTGCTTATATTTGATAGGAAAAAATTGCACAGGAGTTGAAAATACCATCTAAATATATACCTAATGTTAAAGTTCTCTAATTATAATATAAGTTTAATTAGAATGAAGTAAAGATAAAGAAATGCAGTCAAAAATATTTTTAAACAAGATTTTCAATATGAAGGTAGGAAGGCTTTCAATATGGAGAGCAATTCCACCTAAATTTCAGTAATTATATAGTTTGTGTAACAGCACCCTTAAAACCATCCTGTAACAATGGGGTAGCCAAAATTATTAATATGTTACTTTAAACTTGAAGTTGCATCCGATGGTTGTCATCTCAGGTATGAGATTAGAGTCATATTCTATTTACAGAATAATTATACTGCAGATAACATACACCTGTGAAAGAACTATAACTGAAAATGTCATGAACACTGATACCCCACTGTTTTGTTGGCAGGTCTCAGTTTTGTTATTTGTCTTCCAGATAGAACGCATATTTTCCAAATTCTTGTGCAATTTCTTGTGAACAAGATCCAAAAAACAGGAAGGGCCATCTTTTTTTATTTAAATATTATATAACAAGACACAAATATAAGTAAAGCAAAGGAATGTAAAAAGATTATTTTTATTTTGTTGATCCGATAAAAAATAAGGTTTTCTCCCTTGTCTTCGGAAAAATTCAGAAGGAAGTATTTCCTGCAACTGCTCAGAAAGGGAAAGCATTTTTCCCTCACTGCAGCAGCTGCCACTTTTTCAGCCTAACAGTGAAACCAGCACTGAAGCTGCAGACTTGATGCCTTGAGACTCCTGAATGGACAGAGTAAATTGACTTGATAGGGTTTATTAACAGCAGTGAAGCAGCACAGTAAGCATTCATTCTATTCAGCACAATGATAAGTTTTTTACATTTATTTGGTGGACACATTATTTAAATCTCTCACTTTTGGCGGCTTTTTCGCAGTGACTACAAATGCTTTTGTGGGAAATTCCAAATACTTGAACAAGGATGAAATACTGGCAGGGTATATAAAGAATATAAGCATCAGGTCAGGAAGATTGCAACACTTATTCATTTGGGGTTCAGACTGAAGCAAGTAATCCGACATGCTACAATTTTAACTGTGGCTTTTTTTCTATGTGACAAGTATGCAGAAAAATAAGCAGGATATTGGCAATATATCTCAGTATTCAGGAGAACGGCTAGTCCTTTCTATTCGCATTAAAATTTGACTTTGGTGGGGTTACATTGATTTATGCCAACTGATGATACAGTCCCTTAGATTTTAATAGTTGTTACAGATGTACATTTGCAAGCTAGAAACTGCCAGTGCTGGTTGGCTGGACATGCACTTCACGGATTTTTGACGAGTGCTTCATATTTTCCTTAAAGATGGACTTTGATGTTTTTCTTAGGGCTTGTTTAATGCTGCTATACTGATTGATTGCAGCTGAATAAACAAAGATGGAAAAAGGACAAAGTGAGCACTAGCTATGCTGTGACACAGTATGGTAGAAGCAGTTTTTGTTTATATGTGTCTACAGACTGGACATGATTACAAAACTGCTGTTCTGTCCTTTCATCTGCCTCACTATCTCCCAAACACTGGCAGTTTAATATTTTGGAGTGTCTTGAAAATTTTTATACTTTTTGCATTACCATTATAAAATTCTGAAATTCACAAGCAAATTTTCAGTTTTCAGAATATGAAATCCAAAAACCTTTTGACGCACCTGAAGATTTTTACAGAGATAGATTTCTTTGTTCTCAATTTGAATCAAGATATAAAGCCACATTGTAATATTTGCATACGTGCATGTACTGTGGATGTGCTCATGTGTGATAGTAAATAAGATACCACAGTTGCAAGCAAACAGTAGGAAAAACCATGTTGCCTTACATATCTGGATTTGTAAACATAAATCCATGGGAAAAAACGGGGAAGCATTCAGTTGGAATAAACCTCATAAGGTCATCTGGTCCAGCATTTCCTCTCCAAGCTTGAAAGTTAGATGGAGCTTCAAAAATTAGGTAAGGTTGGTCCAAGTTACCTTCTCTTAACATCATGTATTGGAATACAAAAATAAACATAACAAAGTTAAAGTCACCTACACCATCCCCTTGTGCAGAAGGAGCAGTAGCTCTACCACTTCAGATCCATGCTTCTCACAGGTTTTTGGAGAATGCCCATAAAAAGATTACTATTGCTTGTCCCCATTTTTAATATTTGACTTTCTGTACACCTGGAATGGGAAAAAATATGCTGTTACTCAAAATTTGGATTTAGAGCTTTAGCTTAGAGCTCTTTAGTTTAGATCTTTGTTGCCTTATTCTTGTCCTTCCTTAGTATTCAAGCATAAGAAATTCATGCTGTCATTCTTAAACAGATCTTAGTTGTACTATTTTCAGTAGGGATCCAAAACCTGCCTCTTCAGGCTATTTACAAGTGTAGCTGAATATACTAAAATAACAGTAACTGGAAAATACAGCTGAGATAATACCAGAAATAATGCTATTTTCTGAACTCAGGAATTGTTTTTCTGACTTAAATCATCTAAATTTTCATTACAACTTGTAATAGTTACCAAAGCTGTCAGTTGGCCATTGGCCCAAGAATTCCATAAAGATCAGCTGAAAGACTAAAAGGAGAGTTAAAAACTACATTTACCTCTATGATTCTTCTGTCATATTTATAAAGGACAGAGATCATTTGAAAGAATAGCCTGCATTTGAAAATGGAAGACTAAAAGGGTATTAACAGCAAGAGGATTTTTATTGTGTAACATTACGTTTAGCAGTCTGAAGAAAAATTTCGTGCTGCTGTCTATTCAGCCAGTAAGTAGAAGTGCTATACCTGCATCTTATGGTGGCTTGCAACAGGGTTACTCTGTTAGTTACGTGCAAGCACCTGCTTTCTACATGCAGAAAACAAATGATTGTGGCCCTGTAAGTTTGCTGAGTCTTATTACATGAATAGCAGAAGATGGAATTTAAAGTCCCATTTAAAAATTTTAACCCAGTATGGTATGAAAATATATCTCAAAATCAGAAAATAATTCCTGCCTTCATCTACCCAAAGTAAAACTCACTACCAACCCAAACGTTTTTTCCCATATCAGTGAATTCTAACTTTTAAAAGAAAAGCATTTTTTGAAAAAAAATCACCTAGAATATATTTTCAGTTTTTACACAAAACACTTGATCTTTTATTGGACCTGTTTTAGGACTTTGCCAACAGGTATTCTTCTTTATAGCTTAAACGGATCTTAATCCTTCAACAGTCTCTCAACAAAACTTCCCTTTGCTATTTATCAGTTGAATCCACAGACTCTGGTCACATCTCTTTGGAATTTTAGTTCCACTAAAGCAGACCCTAAGTGCTATGACTCCCAAACATCTTCACATTCGTAAGGCCAGAATAGGAGTAGAGTCCTTCTTCTCCACCACTGGCATCCTTTTCCTTGCTGCATTATGTCATAACACCCTGTTTTACAGAGTGCTCACAGCTCAGCTCTGTCTTAAGACTGCGACAACATATTTCATTCTAGGGAAAATTCTAAGCAAGAGAGCCCCCAAACGATGCTACATTCCCCAGCCTTTGCAGATTATGTACAAACTTCCTCCAGTTTTGTTTGAGAGTGAAAGGGGTGTGGAAAACTGTCACAAATAAAGATGATGAGTCTCTCACAAATGATCTAAAGCAACCAGCAGCACAAGGCCTTGCATTCTCCCCACTATCTTTCAGCACCAGAAGAGGATCTGCATCTTAATTCCTCGGCTTTCACATAAAGGTTATTAATACACTGGAGTCTGTAGGTGCCCCATCATCTACTACCAACACACATAAACACACACAACTTAGAGAAATCCTCAAGTCAGCCTTAGACTGCATATTAAACAGGAAGAATTTTCACAGTGTCTGTATCTTCTCAATGATTTCAAGCTCCATAGGTCTGAGTTTGAAAGTCACATTCCTTCCAGAGCTTTTTCGATGTTTTCTACTCTGTAGCTCGCCCACTGAAGCTTTGTGCTGTGCTGTTACTCCCTCACCTGCTCTTTCAGTTCATTGCAGGTTGCTCATTTCTTAACATCTCCTGGTTAAACCGGGACATTCTACCAATGAAAGTCTAATGCATTCACATTCCTGTAACCACAAAAAACAAAAAACAACCAAACTGCTTCCAAATCATACATGGACATTCTACTTGGAGTTTTAAAGGAAAAACAAGTTATTAATGAAGCTTTCAGGAGAATCAGAAGCAGGTTGAGTAAATGTCTGCTTCTTATATAAAGATTTACATGTAAAGCTGCTTGAAAATATTTGATTTGCCTTAAGTAGCTTTTAAAAATCCAGAAATTATTTTTTTAAATGTTCTCAGATTTCTAAGCAATACTGAAACATCAAAGAGAGTTTGGGTGCTTCATTGGGTTTCTTTGCAAACAAAAAAAAAAGAGCTTGAAAAAGAGGCAAAGAAAATTTCAAAGACTTTATTCTCCAGTTTTTGTCAACACATTTAATGGAAATTAAAATAATTTCTGAAAGGTCTATTCATAAGAAACCAGGTGCTTACATTTTTTAAAATGTATATTTTTAATTATCATATGTATTACCATATTACATTTATTCATAAAATCACTGCATGATCGGAGGAATGAAAGCAGCTTAGCCCTTTGAAGAGCTTCAAGTAATAAGATATTAAATGAAAAAGCAAAGTATCAGCAGTCTGACATTCAGTGCAAACACATACCAGACATATACTCTCCTCCAAGGCATATTTGGGTTAAAGGCACCCCAGAATATTACAGCAGTTCTTTGCCAGTTACATTAGTACAAAGTGAGTGAGGTAATATTTATTTTGGATACACACTCTAGAAACAAATGTTTTGTGATGTTCATGAAATGGCGATTTACCGGTAGCACGGTAATACCACACCACTGAAAGCAGGACTGGAGTTAGCACAGACTTGCAAGTGTTATTAAAAGCTGCACTTTTGTTCCTTAATCCTGTATTCAGGGAATACTGCAAGTTCTGATAATCAGTCTGCTCTTTCCTCAGACTTTGTTGTTATAAATGTATTAACTTTTTCATAAAGCAATCTGTATTTGCAATTAATCAAGTGAGTTGTCTCTTTAAGATAGTAGCCTAGCAACTTCCCTGAAGTCAGGGGAAGTCCCAGTTGGTGCCGCAGACCGACACAGTTATTATCACAAGGCTAATCTAACTCGTCAGAGTGTTTCAAAGCATCTCTCTGATTAAAAGTGCGGAGAGAAAAAAATTTGGTGAAAGCTCAAAAACTGTTACACGTAGGTGAGTACTCTTTATGTGAATGTGAGCTAAAGAATTTTTCAGGGGACAACTAATGTTTTTATTTGTCTAGAAATTAATACCAATTTGTTTCTCCAAGTTTAATACAAATTACCAAACAGGCCCAATGATGAAAAAGGTAGTTTTTCTTCTTGTTATTTTGTTTCCTCTCCAAACTAACCACTTATTCAAGTGGAGCAAAAGTAAGATTTTGAAAACATGAATGTATACTTTCTAGGTGAGCTGAACTGAGTGTGAACCCACCTAAGTGGATTATACTAAATTCATATCAAGGTGTCTAGATTCCCAATTCCATGTCAGAATAAAGACCTGATAATTTTGGTTTTGACTTAGCCTTTCACAGCTTCATGGCATAGAGTCTGGAAATACTGGGTTTCTACGACTCCAAGGTTCCTCAATATCATTCCTCAGTCTGAGCTGAAGACTTTAGTTCTGGCTGAAAATGGCCATGGGGCCACCCTTGTATCAACAATAGATAGATCTTTCAACAGGAGCAAAGGAAACCTCAGGGACAGAGCTTTAGCACAGTTTGACTTTTGCACACACATTGTGCACCGGTATATTATTTGTAATGTCTTCTGTTAAATCTGAAACAAAATTCTTCCTTTCCCTTTCGTAGCAACAGGAAATGTTGTAGGATAAAATAAGCAACAGTAAATATGCTTCTCTCTTCTAGGAAAACAATTCCTGCTAGCAGGCAACAGGCAACAATTTACAAGACAGGCCTCTCTGCCTGTGCCTTCTCTGAATGAGAGTCTAAAGCCTTTTGGCATGTTCAGCAAGATGGACATAATCTGTGTCTGTGCAGACAATTCAAAGGATCATAGTGGGGTAAAGTTTTCCTAATTGTTCAGTTTGCTTTCTCTGAGCATCTTACAAGGATCAAAAGCCTCAAGCTATGCAGGGCTAATTTCAAACTTTCAATTTAACTTCAGTTTACAGGGACTAACCTGAAGAAGAGCTTGTCCCTCGTGTAACAGAATTTTTGTTGTTTTCCTGAATAGTCAATCAAGCAGCAGATGTAACTCCTTTTCCAAAATCTCCTTGTATTCATTACCATTGAAGAAGAACAGTTCTGATTCAAATTGCTGAAAGGATTTCATTTAAATCAATATATATTGCTTCGGGGCTTTCTGTACGGGATCGGGGATGAAGATTGTTGCAAGAAATAGTAAGTCTCTACCAAAGACAGACACACTGAATGTCGAGAGGCCTAGACAACTGGTTTGTACAATCACCTAATTTACATGGCTGATATGAAGATGAGTACATTTTTCTTCTTTCAGTTCAACTTGATTATGAAAGTGTCTTCCTACTAAACAACTCTTTGAACTTAGTCATTTTCAGAGGCAGTAAGTGACCAAGTGCTTACACGATTCTTGGAAGTAATTAAGTTGTTTGCTTTGGTTTTTTTTAAATTACTCCCTTTATTAACTTTTTGCTTAAACTTTCAAATTTGATTATCCAACTTTGACCATCTGTGACTTAATATCATTACTACATCTTGCTTCATAACTCCTCCTTCCAATGTGTTTTTACTGCTAAAGACTTTTAACTGAGACAAAAAGCAGATATTTTATGTAATTTTTAAAATGTTTCTTCAGAAAATATGGGTAAGACTCAGTGTTTTTTGCACAGCAAACACAGTTCTCTCAAACTGCAAATACTAAACAACTGATGCAGATCCTAAAGCATGAAGTTTTATAAGAGATAGCAATCAACAGGATGCAGTTGAATGGAGTGGGCATAATAAGAAGTGAGTGAAACTTAAGAGACAGAGGGGGGTGGCAGAGGATGTTTGCCTACCTGCTGACTTCACCTTTCCAATTCACTTCTCAGCCTAAACCTAAAGGGTTCTAAAAGGCTTTTAGGGTTGTACTCAGATGTATGGGAAGTCAGCAGATAACTGCGCAGAGATGAGCATACATGATGTAGAAGAATCTGGCCAAACTTGGCATATTTAGATTCTTATTTGTTTACATGCTATAGGAATAAGATGAAATTTTTTTCTACGGAATTAAACTCAGTACTAAAGAAAAGAATGGTCTACTGTGCATAGCCAAAAGAAATGTGGATATTGGGACTTTAATACAAAGTTCTATTACTTCCTAAATATCACCCTAGTCTGTGAATCTCAGTGATACCTACTAGGTACCTACTGTGCTCCTGTGAGTAGCATAAGTCAAATACGCTTCATGGGTATGAACAGGGAAGAATTTTGTTCCATCAGTTTTGAGTACCTGTCATCTAGCTGCGGATTTAGAGTTTTGTTTTCTAAGACAAGATATACAGTAGATTTAAGAGAACAAAGGATGTCATCCCTGTGCTATGAATAGCACGGAACCTCTCACCTTTGAATTGAGTCATCAGGGACACAAGACAGCTTCTGTCCTTTCAAGCTAGGAGATATTCCAACAACTTCTGCATAGTTGCTCTGTTTGATGGTAACTTTCTTGAGGAGACCAAGGGACTGTGTCCTACCTTGGTATCATCTGCTGTGACATGTGACACAAATTTTCTCATCATTTTACACAAGATATTAAGATGTCAATTTCCAGATATCCAGCAGGCCACATTGACATGAGTCTGGAAATCTCAAACAAGTAAATACAGTGAGTCAAACCATCACTAGTCTGTATCACAAGAAGTTAACTGTCTTTATCAAAGCTTCTAAGGGATGTCATCTGAACAATGTTTCCATAAGAAGATACTGTCATTATAGGAACATAATCTTCATTGCTTGGATCTCCTTTCAGATGAGAATGGAAGAATATCATGTACTGAAGAATAGCCCAAAATTGTAGGCTATGTGGCCATTTACCATTTTAAAGGACATATCAGCCTAATTTAGCTACTTTGTTTCCCAAATTAATTAGAAAAACCAATGTTTAAAAGAATGCTAGAAATGGTTGGTTGGCTATAGTTTGAAATGCTATTCTAAGAAGTCCATGAATAGCCCACCTATAATAGTTACAATTAAAATTTTGATAACTAAGAATTCACAACAGTCTCAAGGACTAGCAGCGAGCCATGGCTCCTTGGCTGTAGTTCCAGTTGAGAAATCACTAGTTTGGAAACTGAGGTAATCTGTGTTGTAGAAATACTGCTTTTCAGATTAGGTTTAAAACATTGTTAGGTCAGCAATGGTATGCTTTCACCTCCTATTCTATAGATAATTAGAAAAGCTTCATCTGATGGAGGCTGACATTTTAGTACTTTATGAGAACACCTTGTTCTACAGATGTACTTCTAAAAAGCTGTTTTATGTTTTAAGTGCAGTGTTAAGAGCAAAACATGTTCCTTGGGTTGTCAGGAGGGGAAAAGCTCTAACCGAATGCATGCCTGGGCTAATAAAGAATTTTTAAAGTCTACAGAATCTGGATTTTTATTATTTCTTTTTTTTTACCTTATTTATTTCAGAACTAGACCACTGTTGAATCATAATAAAAATAAGCGTATGCTTGTGTTTTCGCATCCACTGACTCAAACATTGATAAGGATTGTTTAATGGAGTTGGTACTAGTATCGACTGCTCATTGCTTAAAAAGAAACTTGCAGGTTAATCAGATCTGCAAGTGTCTTTCTCATTATTTACATTGCTAAAGGGGATTAAATATTACGGGGAAAGACCAAGGTTTGCTTCTGCCAGATAAATAAAAATCAATTTGTTGTCATTAGCAAATGTGTTAAACGTAGCAAGGTAACAAATCCTGCAGCCCTCTAGAGGATGATTTTTCAAGACAGAGTAGCCTCTAAAAGGCAGTAAAGACATGGTGGTGAACATGGTACTATGTAGGAGGTATTGCTCACTCCCTCTTCTGGTTAATTCTTCTGTTAACCTCATTTCAAAATCTGATTTTTCATGTAATGTGTTATATTAATCTCCACAGGGGATGGACAATTATACACAGCTGTTTCTTCTTTTAATCTTGTTTCCAGTTCATAGTTTGAATATTTCTTATGCAAATTGTTTATGTTCATGACATTCAGGTTCTCCAACAGATCTGGAGACAGCTAATGAGACTGGAAGTAGATCTTGATGAGTTTCTATAATGCAAAACACCTTCACCACATATTGTTTTGCAGCTGTACTTGCAAATTCCATATCCTCCTGTCTTTCCATCCCTCTGACTACTTGCAACACAAGGTGTACTGCTGACAGCTAAGGTTCTTGGCGAACTCTTTTGCTAAGTTCCAGCAAATGTGGTACCAAGTATCTTTTTCAGTAGTAATAGCTCCCATATTTGTATAAGGCTACAAATGACCTGGATTTATAGATTAGGGAGAGTTGATGTGAGGCAAAATTATAAACAAAATTATATTCAAGTATCCTTTCTCTAAAACTGTCCTACTAGTTATGCTGGAAACATTTTTCCCCTGTAAGTATGTGTTCCCAGACTGGGAGATCATGGGTACACATGATATGTATGAGGATATGTTGCTCTTTCTCACACAGTGTAGTCGAGTCCTGCAGTAAGTGGTATACTGTGTGTAACAACAGAACAGGTTCTTATCTCATTCAATTGCCTGACAGACAATGCAAGTCAGAGAGCATACCTTATCAGTGTTTTGTTTGTTTACTTCTGTGTGTCCATATACTGTATAAATCTCTAAACCATTTGGATGAGATTAGAATGGAAGAATTGACAAAGTGACATGGGTGAAATGCAGCTTACACTTTGATTGTGTGTAGAATAGGCTTCATTTTTAAGTATCTGAATAAACCAGATAGCAAGGAGAAAAAAAAAAGTGCTTGTTCTGCAGTTTGTGAGCTCAATTTACTTCCCAAATTGGAAGCAGGAAAAGGATTCAACTTTTTTTATTGGTAAAAAATTAAGCAAAGATTGTAGGGCTGTGGCACTAAGAAGGCTGGACTGAGTTGCAGCAGCTTTGTGCCATAGTGAGAGAAGGATATTCAGTACCGTACCTTGTCATCACCCTTGGCACTCAGCTCTCCTTTCCTTGGGGAGTAGCTGATCCTGATGCTCCTGGACACATGCCTTTAAGGACAGAAGGTCTTGAAAATCATTTCTAAATACTCTAAAGCTAGAGCTGATTGGATGAACAGCTTTTGATTTTCTCTTAGGCATCTATCTACTTACTCCCAATTTATGAATATTAATCCTTTTATCTTAAAAATTAACTTGTTAGCAATCCACCTATTGTGCACACTATCATGGGATAACTGTGCAGATGAGCCTCCAGTACTGACAGCGAAGTCCCACCAAGAGCTGCTTTTAATATGTCAGACCAATTTCCTCTGTTAAAATACAAGAGAAAAACAATTCATCAGCAGTGGATATTTTGCTGAGTTCTTGTGATTTATGAAAATATATTGCACCTGTCTAGAAGAAATTAAATACACTTTAATTTTATGAATTCAATTAAAAGACTTCAGAGTGTATCATTAGTTTTGCACTGTAGTCCTTTGTATAAGAATAGGATGCTAACACTGCAGTTCCTCCTGCAAGCTTTCTCTCATTCCTCACTTTTATTCTGGGCAGGACATCAGTACTATCTGATCTTTTCAAACAAGTGTTTACTGCCTCAGCCCTTTTAGCAGTTTCTCATTAAAATGGGTCCCATCACTTCCTTCTTCCTGCAAGTACTTTAGCTCTGCCTGGAGGTTTGACAGGTCATGGCAAGGGCAGGAGATATCTTATTGCTTCTAGATACCTCTGAATGAATTGATTTTCAAATTTCTTGTAATTACTTTGGATAAACACAATGTCTCACTCATTCCCCTTGTAGTACTAGAGTAGCCAGTGGGAAATCCACCTAGTTCTGGTCATTCTCACAGTCACAAGTCACAGTGTGCAGTTGCAACACCGAAGGCTAGCAGCATATTGACCTGCATTAATTAGTAAGAACTCAATCACCAGGATTAAGGTATTATTTCCTTTAATTCAGCCCTCAGAAGATCATATCTGGAGCCTTGTATCTGGGTTTGGGCCTTGTCAGTGGAAATGCAAAACCAACAAAAGAGAGAAGAGAGTCTATGGAAAGTCATTGCTATGATGGGAGTGTTGCAACACACAGAAATACAGAGCCAAGGCAGACAAGTTCTGCTCAGCCTCATGAGGATACAATGGAAGGTGAATTATTGCTGCTGTGCAGAAAAAAAAAGAAGCAGCTTAGGGAAACTCTCATCCTGAATCATTCTTAGCCAGGGAGAAGTAATAATCATGAAGTACCTGTGTTTGCTTTATTTCATGAGTGGGGGAAAACCAGTTAAGGACTTAGCTTTGGTGTCGTGCTAGCAAGAACAATTGTTGCTGTAGTTTACCTTCATACATAAACACATTTTCTCACACTTATGCTTCCAAGAAAAAGCACTGATGAGTGATGCTCTTACTTCAAATAGTTAGTGGTAGAACTGGTAGTGGTCGAACTGCTAGAAGATGCCAGCAAACAGTTGCAGGTTTTGAGAAAGTATGGATAAAGTCTGCATAGCGCTTGTGTACACAGCGCAGTACAACAAAGCACAGCATGACAAATGGCTACTAAGTACAGTCTCAGAAACAGAAGAGTCACTTCAGCCTGGGCAGCACAGACTAATAGCACAGCAGAGCTCAGACTGTGCAGATACATTTTCTCAAATTAAAAATAAAAATTATTTCCTGATGAAAATTTTCTTGATCCAGTGAGTAAATTATTCGTCATCACATAATCTGCTAATGTATATTTCCACAGATAGATTTGCCAAAATTTGTGCAACAGACATACAGAACAATATGTCCCTATGGAAATTATTAGAATGAAGTTCAATACTGTATTTCAAAAAAATATATATGTTGCTGTTGTGCCGGGGACGACGAGGAACGACACACACTCGATCCAGGAAGAAATGGAATTATTTATTAATTTACAGACTCATTTATATATCTTACTTCGCTTGAATGGCATAAGGTTATTGGTCCTTGACCATCCACCTCTTAGAATGATTGGTTAAACCCTACAACACCCATTTCAAAATATTTCTCCAGTCAGTATCACAACAATACTGCATAACATCTAACACCTGCAAGATAAAGGAACTGGTTTACAAAAACTTCTAACTGTTTTCGGCCAGCATCCGTGTGAAAGCAAGGACTTTCACACGGACTCCAGCAAAAATCTGGAAAATCTCTCCACAACCAAGCTTTCAGCATCCACATATAGAGTTACTATTATATTGATATGAGACTGCAGTGATGTAGCTGTCTTTTTTATTTTTAACCTGTTTGGAATTTCATCCTCAAAATTTTGAAGAGAATTTGATTTCTTGTCTTGACCCACCTGAAACCAGTGGTCTACATAACATCAGGTGAGACATATTATACAATTGTAGCATAAGGGCATTTTCCTGCAGAGTATCCTTCTCCAAACAAAATCTGTAGGTACAGACTGAAGACTATCAGCAAAGGATCTGGACACAATACAATAACCAAGGCTTTTCCTTACACTTGGCAGCCTTTTGGGTTTCCTCTTGAGGAATGCACATCGCAGTTGACACATTTTCCTGCTCTCCAGATCCTCTGTGACACCTGCTACAGTGACTCATTTAGCATTCCCCAGGACTTTGCATAACACTTGAAAACTGAACAGGTTACAGAAGGCATCCTGCCCACTTCTGGACCTTAAGATTTTCTCACCTGAAAATAAAGATATTTCCCCCAGCCAGTTATGTAATTTCTGAAATGCTGAGAAGAAGAGAAAATATGGAGATTATAATAATCATACTGTTCTGTTAAAAAAACTGGATGGAAAAGGAGAGAATAAAAAAACCACTTAATTTTGTAGATATACATGTCATAAAAAATTTTTGTTAATCATGTTCAGCATGAAGGGGAGGGAGCAGAGCGTGTTCTGTCCTGGACATGGGTCAGTAATTAAATGACTGGATGCAAACACCAATTCCTGCTACTAAATTCCAGTCTTCCCGAGTAGGGCTCTTTGCATTTTGGTTTATTTCTTTTTAATTCACAGCACATTTCTGTTCAGCCTCTGGTTCAAGGATACGATCACTGCAGGTATATTGTAGCACTGTAACTGTTGGGTAGACAAGCTGATTTATAGACCAGATTTCCTTTTCTTTTCCCTCTGCTTGTAAGGTAATATAAAAAGGAAATATAAAATGGAGTCATAAAATAATTGATTAACTGACATATACTAGCAAATGAACTCACAGTTCAAAAAGGCAGGGGAGCAGAACAGATGATTGTCACATCTAACAGTGACGAATGCCACTTAACTCTTATGAAATGAAGTTACTACTAAGTGTTACTTTCACAGCAGACAAAGAATATGAGAATGCCAATGGGCTGCTTTCTTCTGAATGCATTAATCTGTTTCCTGCCTCTTGGCTGACACTTTGTTTTGAGCTAGTGGGCAAAAACTGATACTAAAACTTGTATTTCATGGTGGTGGTGGTTTGGGTTTTTTCTTAAACAAAGAAAGATCCCATTGATCATCTTCAGAGATTCAGCAGTCCAGATGGCTCTGTCATAATTCCAGTGCTTGCATAGTAGGAAGTAAATGGTTTTAGAATCTGCATGCTACAAAGAGCACTGGATGGCTTTCAGGTTTAGTCCACAGGATTATATTTTATGGCACTGTCTGACATTGTGGGCAGAGAATGATACTTAAACCAAATTATGAATAATTAACAAACTCTCAGAAGAAATTGATCAGGCCATTGGATTTTGGGATCAGCAACAATTTCCAGTGGGTCCTTCATCTTCTGAGTCAAATGGTCGTCTTCATTCAAAGCCTGAATTATTTCAGAAATCTGAAGACAACAAACAGATCCTACATTTTTCTAACAGTCTTTCATTAATGCCACCTGGAATAGCCTGGCTATCGATGACATCAAATTCCAGTGGGCTTCCTTGTCTACTGCCCTGTCTTGAAGGTAACTTCAGCAATCATTAGTGTTTCATCCAACAAACACTCCTTTACCTTACAGAAAGGGTGCAATTCCCTGTTGCAGCTGTCTCCATTCAGATACAAAACTCATTAATAGAACCACATGCTTTCTTTAAAAGCAAAAGTGTGAATCAGAACAAGCTACAAAGTAGCTTGGAAGAGCTAGAATTAGTTTTTCCTGTCTTGCAAACACACATAACCAGGATGATCTTAACTGATGGTGCACAATCATTAGATAGTTCACTGCAAAATACAAAATGGAAACTTATTGCTTACTTAAAGTGAAACTGCTTGTCATTGAATGGGACAGATTGCCTTCCCTTAATACTTCTGAACTACTACTGTTTCTAACAGTTCTCTCATTTTTTAGTTATTTAGTCAAACCACACCATGGTGTTTCTTAATATCACCATCTTGCGAAAAATGATACCATGCTTTGCTGCTCATTCTGGCCTAAACCCAAATTAGAGCTGCCTGCTCAAACTGGTAAGTATATCATATGTCTTACAAATTTAACCTGATACTGCAATCTGTTCCATATGGACATAGTATCTATCTGTACTGAACAGGCTGCAGGATTAGGACCCATCCTGGGTTAGAAATCAGCTACAAATATTTACTATTGTCTTCTGGTGTAGTAATAATTTATTTTTATCAAAAATTTCTGCCTTCAAATAGAGTGGTTCCTAGGTCATCTTTGCCTAAATAACTGTAAATGGCCCAGTGGCATCCACTTTCTACTTTCCTGTCTTTGGAAGATATGCAGAAGGATAATTAACTACTGCTATTACAAGGAGATTTTCCACTTATTTTTTAAAAAATGAATTAATATAAATAAATAAGCAGCAATTTCTGAAGTTTATCAAGAAAAACAAAATTTGAGAGAAATCACTATATAGTAATATAACTTCGTAAATGTTTTTAAGTAATAAAACACATCAGAAAAAAACCCAGTATTTTTTTAAACACAGTAGGGGTTTTTTGGCCAATTTTAAAAGTTTATAAGGAGTCCATTTCAATTTAAAATTTACATTTGTGTTCTGTTTGTACTCTCCATAACCATCACTGCACTTAGATTTTAGCATATGCCAGGGTCATATCTCAGTAATTAAACCCCTTTAATAACATAAAATGTTTTGGAACTTTAAACATATTTAGATTTTGGAAATTTATACACATTTAGAAAATTACTACAAATTTGTGTATAAAATTGCAGTATAATTTGAATATTTTATTTCTTATGCACTGTTCCTCTGGTCAAACTCCATTTCTGAAAATCTGGCCTTGAAAGCATGACTTAATATATCTGACTCGTTATCAGTGCCTGTTCTATTAAAAACTGGGCAGAGTTTTTTCTCTGTTTATCCTAAGAGTCAGTTGGTACTGTGCTGTGTATAGTAGTTTCTAATTAAGATCCAAAATAATTTCTACTGATGCATTTTCATTAACGTCAGTGGGTGCAAAGGTCGATGGAGGTAGACATAGATACAGAGAGATATAGGTATAGATATAGATGATATAGACATAGATGGTATAGATACTTGGGGAATATATCCTCTCATGGCATTTTTTGCTATCACACTTTTTACTTCTTCCAGTTTCTAATTTTAGGAACTGCTACAGAGAATGTTCACTAGGATATCTTAATGTTTTCAATACAGAACATTGAGACCAATTTCAAAATTTGTCTAGGTCCTTAAGATGTAAAATGTCGATAGCCAGAGATAAGAGTTGACTTCTGGACAACCTGCTCTGCAAACAGCACAGATTAGATGCAGATCAATGTACAATAAACGTCTCCTTGTCCTAATACGTAGTCAGTGCCCTCCCTGTTCACAAAACAAGGCCCTGTGTTAGTGTCCTGATCTCACAAGTTTCACTTTGGTCCTAATGAGAAAGCGAAATCTGTACAGTACTACTCCAATTTTCATCATTTTTTCTCCTTAATGATACTTCAGGTCTAAGCACCTGACAAGGAATTGTGAAACAGAATTGCAAGGTTTCTTAAAACAGTATCCTTCAAAGTCTGGCCATCAGTTAATGGCTGGCAGCTCGATCAATACGAGATTGCATCAAGAACCTATTTCCTGCAGGAGGTCAGTAGAAATGTCTGCTCTGAATGGCTAACTAAAAACTTCTACTTATCTCATTATGTGCAGAAACACACTAACTGTGGTTTTATATCTTCTCTTGACTGGTGGAGTGATGATCAAAACACTAATTGTGCAGGCACAGAACTGCCAGCAGCACCTTATTTCTCCCCTGCACTTGCACGCTTTTTTTGTTTTTGCTTTCCACCATAGAAGAGACAGCATAGTGGCTGTTAAAGCTAGCATTTCATCTTCAGGTGATCACTGTCAGTTCATACACATACTGGGCTAGTCAGGATTTAGCTAATGTAAAAGGGGCTTGATCCAGCTCTCACTAAAAATCAATACTCACTGATCTCAGTGGAAGCTAGATCAAGCCTCAAATACACTGGGGGAGATATTTTCTGAAGCACAAAGGATAGTGAGACATAAAAGTCCCAATTCCTATTCATTACCTAGAATACCTCTTCTAATACTTCTTTTCTCAATGTGAAATAAAAATATAGACCAGGAAATGTAAAAAAGCTGTTACATCCCTGGACATAGAAAATTGCTGGCTTATTTTTCATCTTGACCTGAAGTTGCTATAAAAGTACTTTGAAAATTTCTTCTGTCCCATTTAAGCTATCTGGAACTCAGACTTTCTTTTAATGGATTTTGCAGAAAAGACAAATCAGAGCTAAAGCAAAAAATACGTGAGAGGGGCATTTTTTTAAGAGTTACCAAAGAAATATAGTTTAGTTGCACACCATCTTTTCACAGCAGGCTCTCTCCAAATGTGCAAAGGTTTTATTTATATATAGATTGAGTAGAGTAGGTTCTTGGGTTCTTGAGAAAAAAAAGAGGAAAAAATATTTCTAGTTATCATAAAAGCACTTTTTTCACCCTTTTTTGATTGTTTCCACACCTCTAATTACTGTTTGGCTTTATGGTAAGAGTACAAATGCATCTTTGCCCTCAATGGATTGTGACACTGTAGCTTAATAATAAAAGGCAAGCTCTTCTTTTTCTTAACAGCTAAAGGTCTGGGTCTTTGTTTTGGTAGGTCATTTGTCTTCTCTACAGCAAAAAGAAGAGAGGATAATCTCAGTTTGTTTAATTATGTTTACTGCTTCATCTTGCCTCTGAGTAAATATTTGTTACAAAGGAAGTATGGGCATTCATTGTGCCATCAAGGACCATAATTTTGAACCGTAGAATTATTAATCTGCAGAAAGTGCGCTTCCAAAGATGTTTGTCCTTCAATTACATGCTTAGAGAAAAAAAATCCACCAGATCAAATATACTTATTCTATGGCCCCATAATGATCTCCTAATGATTTTCTGTTTCTAGGAGAAATGTACTTGTTTAAAAAATTCAGAAATTTAGCTGTTGGTGTACATTTGTAATGACTGTGAGGAATGTTCAGCATTCCAGTGGATTTAGATGGCAAGAAATGATCCAGCAGTAGTGTAGTGCTTATGAAGCAATGGAGATGTCCATTCGATATTGAGTCTAGAGATGATAAAGGGATAACAATTACAAAACTTTAAGGCTATCTCTAATAGGATCTAGGTGCTTAATCTTTAGTAGGATTCATCTCACTGAACTGTAGACATTTACCATATAGATGTCTGCATCTGAATTACTTTAAGTCTATATAGATAAAAAGTCAGTTCTCAGTATAATTAATATTGTACTCTTGTGGGCATCTAAAACAGGTCAAATGAACTGTGATTAACAAGTGGCCATTCCTCTTGGCTAACAGTAGTTTAGCTACTGCCATACACATAAATGTCTTATTACGAATACCTAGGGACCTGAAAAAAGGATCTGATCTGTGCCCCTCTGGATGTAATTTAAAAGATGGACTTCTGGCCAGCTAGGTGTTTTAGACTCTTCCAACTTCCTTCTTAGGGAGGGTGGGAACAGCAGGGAACTGTTTCAAACTCCTGACCACTGCCAGAACAATTTTTAGAGCTGCTATGCAGCAATAGGACCCCTGTTCCCTTGGAGCACTCTTTTGTTTGGAAGGTTTTCCTGCAGCTCAATAACAACAGTCTTTCTGTCTAAGAACTAAACCTTCTATGCCCTGTCTCCTTAGAGGCTGAAGATTTGGAATAACTTTGGAATGGCTAAAGACTTTATACTTATGAATACACTGGCACAACACAAGTTGTCATCTTAGAAAAATAGGCAGAATGGAATAAACCCTTTCTCTACACAGTGGTCACACTGATAGCATGCATTCATGTGTAGTATTCAGATTGAACATCCTCAAACCTTTTGCTTTAGTAAATGTTTCTGTCACATAATTAAACATTTTTATGGCTAATCTTGAAGGAACATGACATAATCAAGAGTACATATATATATAAAAGCACAAGTTAGTTATCAGAATGGATTGTACACACCAGAATATTATTAAGGCTGCCCTAGATTATCCAACCACACACCTTACTTTCAAAACCATAACTCCAGTGAAAGTTTCTTTGTTCCTACTGTTTTCATTCAGTACTCACAAATGATGGGAAAAATCTTGACTCCAGGAGAGAAATTAGTGTTTTGACATTGATATCTATGACATAGCATTTTGCCTAATATATCTGCATTTCAGTAGCATACAAAGCATTATATCTTTTGCTAAGATGGAAGGGAAGTGCCATTGTTCCTGGTCTTTTTCTTTCTCTTTCATGTCTTTTACTCATATTCTTCCCATTTAAGAAAACACTTAAAAGTAAAGTAACTATTTATTTCCAATTTCTTTCTCTGATAATCTTTTTGTCATGATGCATGACAAACATATACCTAAATATTGTTCCCTTATGAGCAATTAAGGAAAACATCTGAGACTTAGTTTGTTGAAATAAAATTGTTTTGGAGGAATGTCTACTTTTATATTTCATAGATATAAGTAAAAAAAAGTTTCTTAGTCTATCACCTAAGTCAAAACCTTTTTTGTTTAATTGGTGAATATTTATTGTTGCTGTTATAATACCTAGGTGCTCTCTTGTACTATCTTTCTGCATGTCTGACTGTAAAAACCCAGTGAATATAGTAACAGTAAACAGTAACAATAAATATATATGACAATACAGGTTGTAGGTAAACAGCTGAGGGAGATCTGAGTTTTAAACAACTTGCCCAACAACTATAATCAAAACACAAATCTCCAAAATCCTAGTATACTGTTTTAGCTTCCTTCTTTAAAAAAAAAAAACAAAAAACCCTCCCACAATTCCCAAACAAACCAGGGAACAGCCATCAAACAAAATCTTCAACAAAAAGAGAACCAAAAGAATGTGCATTTACATGACACCTGATCATCTGACAGATTAGGGCATAGACTTAGAATTAGTGAAAAGGTAAATACTGTTTTGACAACTGCCTAGTTTTTTAAGAGTAACATTTTTGACTAAATTGCAGTGCATAAATAACAATAAAATGAGGCCTTGAGAGGATATTTCTGAGCACAAAATGTGAAAAGGGGAGATCTTCTCAAACCTTTAGTGTTTGACTAGTCTGTCAGTGCCCCACAAAAGCTGAGACCCTCGTGCCTGACCAGTTTCCTTCCATTTCATCCCACTTAGCATGTGCTTACAATTGCAGATTGTGTGCATGAGGAATCATTGTGGAATAGGTTTTTGGGCATGTTCATTGCATTTCATCCAGGGAGTAGCAGCTGCATTTAGTCCTATAACTTCCATACTGCTATAACGTCTGTTAGAATGTGAATAACACTTCCCAGTTTCCTCTTACTTTATCCCCAGCCATCTTTCCACCGTCAAGGTACAGAATATCTTCAGGTACAGCAATCTTTCGCTAGGCAGCCATGATCTAATCAGTTTCCCTTAGTAGCAGGGAGGCACAACATAAAGGGCAAGATCATAGCTGAGGCCATGAAAGTAAAAGAACAGGACAATTCCCCGGAGATATAAGCACGGATGCAAAATGATCAAGTACAGGTTACCTAATGCAGCACTGAGAGCTGAATAGGACTGGCTTTGGCAGACAACAGAGTGTAAATCTAGCGTGGAAAAATCTCATACATGGTGGAAAGACAAAGGAGATAGGAGCAAGGTAAGGAAATCCCTACAAAAATGGGAACAAAAAGAGGAGTTGCACCATAATAACACTCCTGGACCTTCTGCAGACCTGCTGTCTGTTCAGCTCCACATCTTACCCACACGCAATCCCCCTTCCCCTTCAGTGGAGAAAGAGGACTGCTTTAATTTACTTGCTATACACTAAAGGTAGCCATGGCAAGCTAGCAACTTCCAGCAATTCCTTCTTCACATAAGCTGTGCTGACCAGTAAATTAGTAGGGTAAAGTAAATCCTTCATTCTATGGCAGAAAGAAATAAGGAAAAGACATTTTAAGTCCAAGGGACTCTTCTGAAAAACTACCATGAATTCTATGTTCATTCACCCAACTTCTCCTTTTATCAGTGTTAATATAATACATTCAGCAAAGTGATATCATTCTATTTCACTAATGAAGCCATGACTGTGTGAACTCTGTTGTACAGGAATAGCAGTAATTCTGAGTAACATTTCTCAGGCAGTTATTCCACTCAGTATTTAAATTAAAGGAGGAACTCAGTGGTTATGGTCCAGATGTAACAAAATGCACTTCATTTTACATTCAATCATCCCTTAATTAACAGAGGATGCAGCAGATAGGAAATAATTGAACTTATTACTTTGCTTCTCTGCTTTTCATTAATGTCATTGTAATAATTCTATTAATGGGATAATTAATTTTTTTTACTTTAAAACATATCAAATATGCTGGTAAAATTCAAACATAAAGTCTATGTATTGCTGTGTTAAAGATATTGTAGAGCAACAGGCCCATAATATGCTTTTCTGAATTAATTTCGTACAATTCAGAAAAGCCTTGAAAATCAGTCCAAAATTCAGCAACAGAGAGCTTATATCCTGCATCTGTAAATGACACTTAGGAACTTTGCTCAGTGAAAAGCCTGCTACCTGCCTGGGCTCTGTATCTTGTGAAAATAGAAGAGAACTTTTCTTTTGTTAAAACAGGTTCTGGAAGTGAGGAAGGATCAAATCATAGCTGAGGAAATGTGGGTTTTGCACTGTACTATAACACATCAAACTGTACAGTTCTGATCTGCCTTTCAGGACAGATATCTTCTGGATAACTAGCAAAGAATCACAGCCTCTGAAAATGACACGTTTTTCATACTGAATCTGAACAGTTGTAATCATACTGACTTCTGAACACTGGTTCTCCCCTTATATTTGTAGATGTTCTTTTTTTGGAATAGACAGTTTTTGACAATAGGAAGCTGCTACTCTTGACTTTAGGATCACTGATTTACCACAGTTAAATCAGCATTTTACTCAGTGTCTCAGTACAGTAACAAGTTCCCAATAAAAATATCTTCCAACACGTAGTGTTGACAACAGCTCTGAGCACAATTTTTCTTTTTCATACAAGAGGTTTATACAATTATCAGCTTAAGCTTTAATTGGATTTAACTAATTGGTAAACAGGATTTTTATTCATTAGTTTTATACATGTATCAGTTCCTCATTTAAGGTTTAATTTAAATTCAGTATAAGCAACTGGATGGCCAAGATATGTAAAAAAGAAAAAAGCAGCGAAAAACCTTGATGAGGAACAGCAGTTTCTTAACTTTGGTATTCTTAAAGATGCCTATTATTAAATCTGATCACTTTTACATACATGCATAATAATGTTAAATAAAATACACATTTCTAAGAGGTCATCCTATGGATTTTGGTATCAACATGAAAAGAAATGCAAAAGCCCTTTAATTTAATGTTTATCAAATTTGACATATAGTCCAGACAAATCTGAGAAAATAAACATACCAATTTTAAAATGTGTTTATATTTTAAAAATTAAATTGTAAAAAAAATTATTGTATTGGTATGAACTAGTTCCATGGTTTTACAAAAGAATATGGAAGAGTGTTTAAATACTGTAGCAACTTAAAAGAATAATTATTACTATGAATAAATGACCATTCACAAAGCATCAGTTAATTTCCTGCTACAGAAGTACTGCTATTAGAGATATGGGATATTGAACCATGAACTGAGCCCACAAATTTCCATATAACCCACAGATAATGCTGCAGCGCTTTGGTATTAATTTAGAAGGCTTTTCAGGTTTGTCTTTACTGTATTTATAAAAGGGTTAGTGGAAAATAAAGGATGAAAGCATAGGTGACACACTCTCTTTTATACATTCTAAGACCTTCCTATGTATTTTAGCAAGATTCTGACTGTAATCACAGATGTTCTGATTGTACCCCTCTCTGTGCCTTTTGTTAAAGCACACATGCATTAGCAGAAAAGATCTTTTGCTGTAATGGATTAACAGCAACATAAATTGTCCAGCCTTTCCCACTCATCACTTTCCTGCAATGAAACAGTCCAAAGAAATATTCCCCTTACAATAAATCTGTCTATAAGTGAACATGTTAAGAGAAGATACTGATTCCATTCTATCATATGTATCTACGTGTGATGACAAGAAACCCCATGGTCACAACATAATGCTGGCAATTGCAAAATATAGAGATACACATAGAAATTATTGAAAGACGAGAAAAAAAAAGAAAAAAAATGCACACTTGAATATCAGAGAAAAGGTTGGCCTAAAGTGGCAAGAGAAAAGATAGGAGAGATAAAACACATGTAAAGAAGGAAAGCTAACACAAACTGATAAAATTAGAGACATTGAAGAAAAACACAGAAAAACAGAAACACTCAAAAAACCTTGAGGACTACATTTTTTCCAAACCCATTCAATCGTTTTAGGAAATAGAAAATTTTCACTGGTGTCCTATAAAAATGAACACAATTTTCATTTGAAAGATGTCCAAATTTTTATGTTCAATCATATGTTCTCCATTACAGGTGTCTCCTGCAAGTGAAGTGCTGGAAAGGGAAACAGGAATTTGACTACTCTAAGTTGTACTTTCCCTTAATTTTTGTCTTTATGCAATGATATTGGCTATATGTTACCTGAGATTCAAAAAGTTTCTAAATGCTTTTCATAGTAATGAGAGATCTTTTAGACACAGACCCAGTCAGTTTTACTGGGATATCAAGGGTGTGAGAGAAAGGCTAGCACAAATGAACCTCAGATTTTCCATCTCCGTTTTTTTAGGGAGTCAGTTATTCCTAATCCTGAAGTACATAGAAATTCATTCTTAATGTTTTCGGATGGACTTCGTTGTTAAAGACCGCTTAATCCCTTGCAAAATTCTTATGAATAATTAGGTTTCTATTCACAAGGTTTTTGCTGATGAGGTCTCAGTTTCTGCTCAAACCCAGGTGTCTTCATCTTCACTCAGTTATTTTAAAAATATTTCCAATTGCATATATTTTTTAACATTTCTTTATCTTCCCCTGTTTTGACAAGATAGTCTTCTCTATAGAGCAGACCTTTCAGGCAAGATATTTTAATATGGTCCAGACAGTGATAATATTAATCTTTATCACTTGAAGATTAAGTACATGAAAATTCTATGAGCTCATGTCATGTTCTCTTCTTGTGCAAGTCCATTGACAGTCATTTCACTACCCAGGAATCCCTGGTGTAAGTAGCTATTAGAACTACGGTTTAAATAGGAAGGGACACATTCTGCTTAACTGTTAGACTAGTTTAAATCCCAAGTACTTCCACTGACGTCAGTGGATTTGCTCTGGATTTAATCCATCCTAACTGAAAGCAGAATTTGGCCCTTTGATTCCTGCTGCAACTCAGTTGTTGGGAGATTTACTATATGGGGTGTGCTCTGTACAACTAACACACTGCAGCATGGTTGTTGATCTACTTACCTGCAGAGTAATAGTTTTATAGCTAAAACTTCTGACTAAAAATAAATTGCAGAAAATTCCCAGCTCAGCTCTAATATCAATTTTCAGGAAGCAAAAATACAGCTTTCCACCAAGCTAGACTAGTTGAAATGGAGGTGGTTTAGTCCAAAATGCTTTCTAATACACTGAATACTCTGTCTGCAACACTCTAAATGGATAGCATGATGATTTGATAGAAAACCTAAAAATTACTTTTCTTATTGGGAAAATGGGTAAAAAAATCCAAACATTGTTGGGTGCTGCACAGCAGCAATTCATCAGAAGAACTGACAGCCAGCAGCGATTCTCACTGACTTCTGCAGGTTTTCATAGCACACAAATTTGAAAGGGGATGAGAGAAGAAAGCACTTACTTAATATTCTATTTTAAAAATTTATTAAAAGTTGACAATAATTTGACAGACTTTATGAATGAGTAAATAGTGAGACAAATGGGGATCTTACATGAAAAATAGAGCAAGACAGTATAAAATATTATAACAGTAGAAAATCTTGGTAATCACAACAACAAAAAGATTGGTGAAAATCCATAAAGAAAAGATAAGGAATTAACATAGTCTGGGATTAAATTTTCTCCAGTCTACACTGCTTTCATCAAGTTTACATATGTGTACCAGTCTCACTTCAAATATAACCAACTCTGATTTATTTCAATTATACGATTTTCTTTGTACTATATTAAAATATTCTAATCAGCAGAAAAGAAAATTACACAAAAAATAACAAATATACCCCTGATGTTTCTTGACAAAAGCCACAGGAATTCACACATGATTCAGGAGACAGCTGGGAAAGGTCTACTATTGTGTTAAAATAGAAACAATCGTGCATCACATCTACTTTGTCCTAACTTATAGTTTGGATGTGGATCCCAACAGAAAGAAAAGAGACAGAAATTCTATAGTGAATTGTAAAATTTTGGAATCTAAATGTGTGTGTGTATATACCTATGCACACACATATATTTCTATGTATACCCAATCTCCATCCACTATTTTGTATTTACTATTATGCAAAATCTCCACTTTGCTCCCTCAGCAGTATTTAGGCTCTTTAAAACCCTTACCCTGTTCTGAAGCTGTTTCATGTTTGTTTTCAAAGACTTCTTGTAAGATATTAGTGGGTTGTGGGGATTTTTTTGAGAGTAAAAATAAGAAACTACCTTTCCATTTGGGTTAGAACTGAGATGAAATGAGGAATGGCTGCCACCAAGCAGAAAATTTTCTCACTTTATGTGTGCCAGTTAATTACGACACTTCAGAGGCGCTTCTGAAAGGATAAGGCAAGCTGCATAAATTTAGCTGTAATCCAGGCAGGCAAAACTAATTTGCAGGGGATGGCCTTATCTAGCTGCTGCAGCTTTCTCAGAAAATTAACCTTGGATATTTGGGCCCAATTCAGAAAGTGTTTGATTTTTTTTCCCTTTCCTGCTCTGCATAAGAGAATTTTAAATTCAATACAATACCTGACTTTTAAGAGGCACTGTGAATGCTGTAGGCAGTTAAGAGTTATTACTGACAAGCAAAAAAATATATTTATATACATACATATATATGATTGTCCTTCAGGCCCATTTTCCTGCCTTCTTGCCTGTGCATCAGAGGGTTTATCACCATAGGTATGGGCGGGGGAGGGGGGGGGGAAGTCTTTGGATTAACAGAAGATGCAGCTCATTTTAATGTACTTAGAAAAATTCATCGAAGTTCACTGCAGAATAAGTCATGCATACTGACTTGTTCATTCCAGTGGAAATGAAGAAATCCCCATAAAAATAGAAGTTTAATGAAGTGTTTGAGCAGTCTTGCCTGTCATTTCAATTACCACTGATTTAGAATTTTTTCTTGATACACCACTATTAATTGCTCTTACTCAGCACAATCAAAAGTTTACCTTAGATTTCACAAGCTTCACCAATTCATGGATGAAAGATTTAGTTAATAAATGTTGCCAAATCCACCTAAAAATCTTCAAGCATTATACGAAGTTATTCAGAAGAGCTACTGACTCCTTAGCATTTTGCAACTTACTTCATTAAGATTGCTTTTTATTTAACCTAACAGAATTGAGTTCACAGCATGAGTCCCACTCTGCCCAGGCGATATTCACTGTAGGAAAGCATGAAAGCATAACCCATATAACAGTTTGCTTCTATAATTTAACTGGTTTAAAGCCACTGGATGTTTTGTGGACAAGAAAACATTATATTCGTTTGATCAAATCTGATCGTCCAAAAACGTGTCTAAGATTACTTGGAAAAAAATTTCTTTCAAAATTTTTAGGTGGTTGAATCTTGCTTTCTCCTATTTTCAGAGTGGTAGATATCTCATTTACAGACAATCTTTCCTGTCTAAGCTTGATGACTAAAAATAGGACCACAGAAGGGTAATAAATACCTTTTAGATCACTTCACTGACTTCTGTCTTCACTGACAAGTCTTCCGAATTTAAGACAGCCAAATTCATGCTAAATTAAGCTAACCTCTAGTTAAAGACCATTAACCATTTTGATGTTCAGCAGTACATTAATCATGACAGTATCTTTTAAATACATGCTCAGTTGTCATTCCACTTTGATTAGGCCCTTGAAAATACAGCTAGCTTTCAAAAGGATCTACAGATGTTATACATAGAATTCTGAATATTTCTATGCAATGTAGAAAATTGCATGGCAATGCAATCTTCATACTTACTCTGAATTTTGCCAGGTTTTAACAACCAAGAGCTATTTATGGTCAATGAAACACAGGTTAATTTAGCACTGTCCTTCCCATCCAGCTTCAGTATGCCCCAAGATACCTTTTATTCTTGCATCATGTCAGTGCAGTTTTATGCTATTATCAAGATAATGAGTAGCTGTCAATTGATCCTGATTTTGGCCTTCAAATCAATAGTAAGACTTCATGTAAATACAAATGACAACATAACCAGTTTATAATAAAAGTTTTTTCCTTTCATTATCGTAATTATCACTGTCACTATTACTTTTATTACTACTTAATTATTACCACCGCAAAAATTTGCAATGTTCTGGCTACTACGCACTCGCATAGAAAAGTCCAACACAGCTTGCATTCAAAGAGATACACACCACATGAAAGACAGAAGGGGGACAGTTAAATATACAGGTAAACACAGACCTTTTCTTAGGGAGTAGAAAGATGTTCAAATCTAAATGTTCATTCTTCATGTACAAGTAAACATGAAAAGTGATAAAGCTGAGGTATGAAAAAAATTCTACAAATAACTATCAACAATAAGCATAAAATGAAAATTGAGCAAAGCATCTGACGAGCAAAGCACAGCCAACTTCCTCTTTCAAAGACAATTTTCGCAATTGTATTCTTAAAGCAGATCTTAAATTGCTTCAATTTCTGCAAATATTTCTCCTCTCTGAAGTTTTATATGATGTTAGTCAATACATCTCTTGAATGTACAGATATTCCACTCAGGGCAAATAAAAATCAGGGCCAAGCTGCAACACATAGAAAGATATTGATCTTCAGAATTTTTTGCTTCAGTCTTTACCAGATACTTAGTCAGACACCCTTATTTGCCAGGGTTTTTTATACTGGACACACAAATATTGGAGCTGGGTATTCAGTCGAAGTGTAAATATTACTATCAACGTACAATGAAATGAAGTAGCTGGTTCATCACACATGCCTGAAAGTGTCAAGAGCATTGTCAGTGATTTCTCATATTTTATCCCTTTCCTGTGTAGTGAGTAGTCAGGGTTTGTGAAAGTGTTTTCAATACACAGTCTGGTGACTATTATGTATAACAGCCCTAGGTAGGTATTTCCAGGTTTCTAAAATCGAAGAAGTTAAAATCAGAACCTACACAAATGCCCATATTCAGCACTGATTTACGTGAGCTTTCTTTATGTGGAACTTCCTATTCTGCTAACCTTGGAAAATTGTCTCATGTTGCTAAACATTACACAGAAAATTCAGTTAAATACTGCCAGGCGTCTCCTAAATTATATCTACAGTCTTACAAGACAGTCAATGGAAAGAAAGAAGCATCTCCACTGATAGGTACTCACTGAGATATAAATCTGATAGCAGGCTTATTGTATGATTCATCTTTTCTTTCACCACTAAGGAAAAATCTTGATTATAAATTTATCATGTAAATAGCTGAAATTGAGCACACTGAATCATAGCCTAAATACTCTTTGCATTTTGTTATGTGTCAATATCTGAAGTGTTATTTATTTCTCTGTTAGTCAAGGAAAGGTCAGGGATAGAACCACGAAAAACACTTGGAATGATCAATGCTCATGAAACTGAACCCCAGATGAAAGAATTCCACCATGTATTTTGAATATCTACCTAATCCAGCATGTTCACAAGTGATTACAGGCCTTCATAATGAGAGTCTTCAAGATAGGACATGATAATACCATAGACATCCAGTGTAACTGGACTAACATTAGTATTAGTCACTACCACAAATGGGTCCAGCTGTGCTGATAAAAAATGCGTGGTAGAATCTGAAATCACCAACATGGCATTTATCATTTTCTGAGTGAGGAGAGTAACTATAAAACCGTATGCTTATGAATCTCAAAACCCATGTTGGCATGTCATTTGGCAAATAAAAAACATGGTTAAAAACACTGGGAAGTGTATTTAATATGAGGAAAGTTTGTCTTAGTGGTCACTGCACAGAGAATGTTCAGCTTGGAATATTTCCATTTTGTTGGGATTTTCACTCTCTTGAGGTTGTAGAGAGAAGGTTTTAATACCAATATTCATTGCATTGTTTACACACACACCCAAAAATCTAGGTGAAATGGGAATGTTTATAAATGCCTCTTATTTAACACATTCAGGGGCTTTCAGATGATCTAAAAGGCAAAACTGGGATTAAAGAAAAAAAAAAACAAAAACCCCACTCAGGAGCAAAGAGGAACTTCAGCAACATAACAATGGAAATGGGGTCACGGTTGACAGACAACTTCATACAAAGACTCCTCAGGGAGAGGAGAAACCCTACGACATAGGACTGTGAACATGCTACTTGCTAGTTCAGGTCAGGGCAGAGACAGAGTATATCAGAACCTGTTCAAATGGTCAGAGCTAAAAAAATCAAAGTCAAAAAGGAAAGTGTGATCAACTGTGTTAGAATAAACTTAGTAGTTGAAGGTATAGGTGGAGAACAGTCTATCAGACTTGGCAACATAGGTAAAATTAAATTTCATGTAAGACATCTTTACTAATAACTCAAGATGCTTTTCAAGGAAGAAGCCAGACTATAGAGACAAACATTACAAAAGAGTGTGGAAATTAAGGACTGATTCTCAGACAAATCAAGAGTCTACATCTACAGCTTGTGCAAAATATTTTTATTGTATTCTTTGCATACACTTTTTTTTTTTTTTTTTTTTTTGGATTGGGGTATGCAAATTCCCTGTCTGCGCATCTTGGCCATGTGGATTTGCCACAAGGTAAAGAGGATGTGAATGTATGTCTTGCACATATTGAACTAATAAGCCAGCAAATAACAATTGATTTTATTCTTTATCTCTAAATTTTTTGTCTAATGGAAAAAATGAAAAAAACTGAATACCTTTTCTTCTTCACTCTAATTTTCCTTCGTCCATTTCTTTTTCCACATTGCATTATTGAGAGCTGCCAATAGTATATTAATTTCCTGAATAAATGATCCATCACTGTTTCTCAGAAAGAATATGAAAAACCAAGGTTTTCTTTATTTTTCACTCCAATAATTATGAATCTACCCATCTTTTCCAATTATTTTCCTTTCAGATTAGGTTTATTCTACCTTCCAGTAAATCCTTTACGCACACAGTTAGCATTCACTTTTTTCTATCATTCAGACTAGTCTGTGGTAAAGGCAGTTTTGTTAATGAAATGTCAAAACACCAAGTGGTTACTTTTTAATTTAGCCCAAGGTAGAATGTTGTAGTTTAGAGCCAGTGACCCATTGCTAAATTCAATTTCCCAACTGTTTAATCAATTTTTGTATACAATTTAATGATATTTAATTTGATATGCATATTCAAGATATAATGTGCATTTCTAAATCCTTAATACATTACTAAAAATTACTAAAACCACCTTTTTCTTCTGTGGAATTATTCTGTCAATTTTTTTAATTTAATTTTGTCATTTTATCAATTATATTGTGTTTCCCAGGAGATCTAAATAAATGTAGCATAATTTCTAAGAAAGACTGGAAAAGATAATAGCTTTTTAACCCTTTTTTTTGTGGGGGGACAGAGGGGAGGAGGAGAATGGGAGGTTACTTTGGGTTGGTATATTACATGTTGTGGTCATGAAAAAGAATCACCAGGATGTTGTGAAACCACTAGAAAGCAACCTGTGTGTTCACTGTATTAGGCAAAAAGGCATTCCAAGGATAACTGTTTTATGTACAGTCTCATGAAGAGCTTTGGTTCTGTGCTCTAGAACCATGCAGGAAAAGGCATGTGGGATTAATCACAAGTAAATAATGGAATTCCACACTAATATCTATGTTAGAAAATAAAACTACATGAAGTTGTAAAAGCAACAAAAGAATCAGAGGAGGTCTGGTCTTATGGGTAAACAATATTTGTTACATCCTAGGAGTACCATGAAGTACACTTTGTTATAATGAAGGCTCTTCCCAAACTCAAGACTCCTGTGTTGTGCATGCACCTTACAGTAGATAGTCTGTACAACAGAATTCACTTTTTGAGTAGATACAGAGACCAGTGGAAGGAACAAACAAATCAGGTCTCACCCTCTGACTATAGTGAGAGAGATGATTAAGCCTCAGCGAGGTTGCAGTCTAACACTTCACCTACTAGATTCTGCTTTCCCTTTTCCAGAAAGGAGGTTAAAATTCCAAGGGAGCAATCTGTAACTATGATTTTTATAGTCTCTCTGGATATATGATGAAGAATTAGAAATATCCAAAGAGGGGAACCCTGAATAACTTTGACTGGTTCAGATAATGACGTAACATTGCAGGCAGCACCATCGTCAAATTCCAAACACAGAGCACAGGTTATTTAGTGCTAACCCAAGACCTCACAACACTTTAATAGTCATCAAGAAGAACACACTTCATTCAGAAGCCCTCTTGTGAGTGAAATGTAAGAGGCTCTACAAGCCACAGAGTCTCGGCCAAGTTCTACACTAAAACTATTGGCTGAAAGCATTAATTGCGGAGTCAATCTACCATGTCACTCTTCGCTCCTCGGTCAGCACCGGGTATCCACATTGCAGCATTCCTTAGGGATTTTCTGTTACTAATGGCCACTCCACTGTTGAATGTAGGAGCAATGTAAGATCTGAAGTGGAATTCATCTCACCTACCTTTAGACATTAAAAAGTTAGACATCTAAGACTGAACTGGAGAGAAACAGGCACCTCTAGAGGGCAATCCATTTGACCTATTTCAGATGCCTATTTTAGTCAGAGATGAATCACCCTCTAGAGATGCCTAGATTTCTCTATTGACTATAAAGGAAGCCTAGGGCAAGCAGTTCAGTGCTAGACTTCCGACTTTCAGACATGTAATTTAGAAGAGATATATCCCACTCACTGTAGTGATAAGGTTCAGTTTCCACACTTACTCATGCTGTTTTCAGATTCATATAATACCCAAGAACTCATCTCTAAGTATTCCTCATTCATTCTTTTTAATTTCTATTTTGGGTTGTTTGTTTCTTCCTAAGCACTCATCTTCTCATTGAAAATATTCATTTATAGCAAGTTCACTGTAACCTCCCTATATTTCACCTTCCAAAACAGATGTCTCAGTGATAACAGCCAGAGTGCATAACAAAATTACTATGTTTCGTCCAGCTGTTATTCTCTCTTAAAATTTTCTTTTTGCTTCCGAGGTGTCTGAAGCCTCACTTTTCAGGTCTCTATAATGGAAATAAATTATTGTCTTTCTCTATGTAGTCACTGATTTAATAAGATTATTTGTTCAGCATTGTATATGCTATGAATTAAATCCTTATAACTGATGCCAAGCATTTAGAAACCAGCATTAATGCTTGAATTGGATTTAAATTTCTTCTGATCAAGAGGCCTGACATTCCCAAACCAATTTTCTACTAGTGTAACTCCACTGATTTCAGTAAAATCTTTACAAATGTAGCAAAAGTGAGAGAAAAAATAACCACAGGTTTGTGCTAGAGAGTAAATCATTGCAGTTGTTTCTATTAATTATTTAACTTTATATTCCCCATTAAAAATACTTATTTTATTAGAAAGCATTTATGTTTGGCTCAAAAAAGTAGATATTTCCACCATTATTTGCTAATAGTAACACAGATTTGTGGGGGGGGGCGTTTTGGCCATTGGAAAAAGTCTTTGTTAGTCAACTGTCTCACAGAGCTGTTAATTGATATGAACAGCATCTTATGTTGCCTCAGGATTTAAATTGAAGTATTTTAAAGAATGATCCAGCATGTGTTGTCCTTTTACTCAAATCAAGAGTTCTTTTATTAAAATATACATCCAAATATTTTAACATCCTTTCAGTTACTTCAAACATTCAAACATTCAAACATTAACGATTTAAAGGATTGTCAATGTAAAAGTTTTATAATGCAGACTAAGTGCAATCAGCATAAAAATAATTTGACAGCCTTCCACATTGCTGAGTAAATGAGGCGTAACCTTAAATATGAAACTTGGAGGCTGGTGATTTCTTTAGACTATATTAGAGAATTTATGACACTGCCTTTGGGAGAGGAACGTTTTTCAGGAAAGTTTATCCCATCTCCCATAGGCACAGCAATTTCTTCCTAAATATTCTTAGGTTATCAGCATGAGCAGGTGTTTGTTTTCTGTAGCTGTCAAAACTGCAACAACAGAAGTAAATTTTGTGTGAGAGAGTAAGTTCTGGAAATGTTCTGCAGTTGTTTTTCACATCCACTACATGAACTTGACCGTGTCAACTAGTGTCTACTATTTTATGTCCTAATAGTTATATTGCAGACTTAATCCTAGAAATGCTGAACAGTGTTCAAGTACAGGTGAATTTTCCCACCAATGGACTTTCAAGACATGCAACAAAATTTGATTGTCATTAATCATTGTGAAGCCGTTTCCCACGGCTTCACAACTTTTCTTCAAGCATTGAGTGCTTGAAACAAACAGCATCTTGGAGAACAAGAGATTCTGTGACTTGGCAGGGAGATCTTAGGGCTGGGTTTGGCCCTTTATTTTTGTTAGAGAAGCATACTGGATGTGCAGCAGGATGTATCAATGTGTTCTAAATAGTGTACATTTATGCATAGTACTATTATTTATAAATAACTTTAAAATAATTTATAAACAGTGCATATACTTAACAAGACTGTGGTAAGGGTACATTTAGTAAAGCTTTCCAGATTTAAACCACAGTAAGGCTTATACGGCTTCAACTGCAGTGTTGTTAAGGTATGGCAGATCAGGAAAAACTGTCACCAATATAAGCTGAAAGAACAGTGTCCCATTTTAAAAAGCATTCTCGGGACCAATGGTCATTTGCTTGGGAAAACAGTGAAGCTCAAACCAGAAGAACTTACATGTGAGAGAATGTTGTGTCTGTAAATAAAACATTAATAAAGCATAGTTTTCTTGCCATTTAAGACATTCCAGTAACAGTCATTAGACAGCGTGGATCAAAATTCCTGCAACCAGAAATCAGGGTATTTCTTCCCAGATAAGTCTCCAGAGTACAGAATCAAAAATCTCTTTCTCTCTGACATTAATGGTGTGCTATTCATTGGTATCACTTCAGCAAAAAGGATGAAGATTAATATCTTGCTCCAGAGACACCCTGATTACCTCCTAGGTATTTCAATGCGGTAGATTCTGGATTCTGCTTCCTAGTTTGTGAATGAGTTCTTTAAGGACTAACAATCTCATTTAGGGGTGAAAAGAGGGAAGCATGACCACTCTGGCCTCAGACATATTGTTTAAAAGCCTAAAAACCCATTTTATGTACATGCTCATCTTTTAGTGTATGTTAAAGATGTTCTAGTAAGGCATATTTTTACCTAGATTTTTGCCTTTTTAAAAAAATTCCTAAATACAGTTCTCAATTACGTGTAAGTATGAAAGAAGCAGCAGGAATCTAGGATAGAACAAAAATTGAAAAGCCTTCACTCAGCCCTGTTAGGTTGTAGACATCCTCACTCCAGGAAGCTGTAGAAGATGAAAATTTTACGTTCAAGTTTTTTTAGGCATATCTTTTGTCCAGCTGCACATAGTTCCTGCACAGTGGAGCAGTGGAGCTATTTTACACAGTAAAATGCAACATAATTCAACTGTAGGCCCAGCCTAAGAGATTTTAAATGCGAGGACACAACACAGCTATAGCAACTAAAGTTAGAAATTAAAAAGTTAGTTGAAATTATGTAGGTTAACAACAAATTAAACATTGCTATTCTTTCTGAGCATGTCTGCAGAAGGACTTAATCTTGTTGCAATCTGGTTCAGAACAGTTCTCTGAAGTGTAACTATGCAGACAAAGGCCAAAAATGAAACAGCTACAAATTTTCAGTTCAGGGGTAAAAGAACAAGGAAGCTATTCAAAAACATTAAAGAGAGCAGATGAAAAAATAATGTTGTGACAGAGACAAAATGAAGCAGTATTCTTGAACTATTGCATGTACACTTATTAGTAGAAGCGGAAAGAAAAATCTGAAAGGACTTGTCATTGCTTCAGCTTGTCATTTTAAACATGATAATTACACAGTAATTTATCACTGTCTCACAATTTAAAGTAAATCAAAGTGAATTTATACTCTGAACACAAATGTGTCAGAACTTTACATCAAGCAATACCTTTTTCATTACATGGAAGCAGATGTTGGCAGCAACCTCGGTAACAGAAAGCTACCTAAGACAAAAGCACTAAAAGAACACCAAAGTTGTGAGATTACTATCACCAAATGTATTATTTCTTTCAATTTATCATTTTATGGCACTTCTTGCTTTTATTGTATCACAAAATTATGAGTTTGATAAGTCAGGGACCAAAATGCCTGGATACAACTCTATAATATCACTTTTTTGAGGTTTCCAGATACATCTCAGCCTGGTGTTTGTTACTTTATTGTTGATTTGCATGTTTTACTATGTTACCATATCCCTTTGAATCCTAAAGACCAATACCAAAGTCAAAAAGTACTCCCAAATAAAGTACAAAAAGTTAGAAAGGAAGGAAAACTTGTGCGAGTGTATTTGTGTGTGTATGTCTGTGATTGTACACAAGCAAACTGCTCTTATTCTTTGTTGTGATTCTACACAAATCTGGTGAAGATTATAACATCATATTTATGTAAACATATACACATATTTGTGTAACTATGAGAAATTTTACCTATGCATATATATTTTTAAAGTCGATTCAGGATTTTCTAGTCTTGTGCTTTTTTTTAACATCAGTATGACCTTAGCAAAGGAATGTCTTTGGTTTCTGTGCTTGACAATTTTACAGGTGTTATAGGCAGACTGAATGACTAAAATAAAAACTTCAGCTGATATTTGTATTTAATCTCCTACTAGAAGAAAAGGACTTTAACAGATTAGGAAACTCAAACAGTTAAATAAAGTAATAATTTAAGGAAGTAAAAAGATTCAGAATTTCCTTCCTGCAATTTCTCTCAGACATCTCTTTCATAGTAGTCTCTAATGTAAAAGAAAAACAATAGTCATTCTTTCAGTGAGCTCCAGTTCTCCTACTTACTGAAGGATGCAGAGGATCTATTTGGGTTGGATGAAAGGAGAAAAAACAAGGCTGGGATAGAAACTGGGTGGCGAGAACTAGGAAGTTATGGAGCAACTTGGTGGAGGGAGATAGGGTTGGGGTCTGCAGATATATTATATACAGTGTCAGAGAATAAATAGCACAGAGTAGGGGGGTGTAGTGTGGGATTCAAGCATCTTGCTGTACGCACGAACAGTCCAATGTAATTCTGAAAGCTGCTGCTGCTGCAGTCTCCCAGCCAAACTGACCCTGGAGTTTCTTTTCAAGGTACAGAAGAGGTTTTGTTGACTTTTGATGGCATAGAATGGACTTAGGAGTGGTTCTGAACCAAGGCAACTGAAGGCAGCACACAATGTTATAGTTGGAAGGAACTGTAAAGAGTCACACCAGTCCCTCCTCATGGGTGTGAATTAGCCTCTGTACTGAATAAACTGGGGGACTTCTGGGGGAAAAAACATGTAAAATCACAAATAAAAAATACATGACAATTCTGCACCTGTTAAGGTTACTTTAAATCTGTTATTTCCAAACTCTTGCATGTCTAACTCGGCATTCTTAATTACTGTTTCCTATATGGCATTCATAAAAATTCACTGTGCTATTAGCTGTAACAAAACAAGCATAGTAATACATTTCAGTTTTCTTTTACACATATAAAGACACATTGCAAAATGTCTCTCTATGGAATAGATAAAATACAAATTTGAAATGCCAACGCTTTTTCATGTTTTTGTGAAAATATTTGGTGGAGGAGTGGGGTATAAAGTGAGAAAGAGAATGTTTTTCTTTTGCTCTGCATAGAAAAAAAACCCAAACATTTCCCTAACACAAGGTAACACAAATACTCACTAAATCCCTAAAAGTGGAAAGTAAGCATACTGAACTATATATTAAAAAAAAAAAAAAAAAAAAAAAAAAGAAGAAAAACATCTATAAATGAAAAAGAGAAAAGAGTGAAATGAGATGTGACTACTTCTGAGCACAGGGATTTTTAGGCAATATATTCATTTTCAATAGTTGTCAGAGAAGCAAATGTTCCAGAAATACAGGAGTTGAAAAATTATCCATCATCTCTCTTGGTGAAACAAGACCTAGCTAGAGGATGAAATACAATGAAGTCATAAGTTGACAGTGTGGGCAAGGTCATACTGCTGGGCAGTTTCAATAGCCAAGATAAGCAGCTTGTCTTTTCTTTTACCCAGCATCTTAAGGACTAATCATTCATGTTTTCTTAAATTTCTCACTATGACTGTCTGGTATGTTAGTACAGAGATGACACTTAGAAACAGCAAATCTCTGCAAACGAACTGCATTGATTTACATCATGCTTCCTTTCTTCTCCATGAAAATGTATACTCATACATAGCTGAAACGGGACTAGACAGAACCTTCTCATAGGTTTTTTGTGGTTTTTTGGTGGGAGATATTAACGAAAAAAAAAAGGGAGAAGTTACAATTCTGAAAATGTTCTATTTTTACAATGGTTGGAATGAAGCCTTTTGACATGGTCAAAACTTTTAAATTAGAATACCTTGTTCTTTTTAAAAGCATTTTTTCAATTGAAATTGCTTACTTAAACACATTTATTCAAAGTTAAACATAGAATTAAAACGTCAAAGCAAAAATTATAGTTATCATTAGTGTTTGAAGTGAAATATTTCTTAAAATTCCATTTAAAGAAAAAAATTTAAATGGCTCCACCTAATAACATTTTGTTTTTTCCCCGAGAGTCTTTATCTAGCATCAGGCCAGAGCTCCAACTTCCAGACCCTTTTCAAGAATGTTACACTACTTTATAATTTTTTCCATCAAACACAACATGTACAGATAAAATGTTAGTAGTGAGTGAGCAATAAATGTTAAAATAAGAAATTAATTAATTTTCAAACAAACTGTAAAAAGAGATTATTTACTTTCCAAACAACAAATTCCTGTACCAGGTTTACAGTGCAGTAGGGAAGAGCTGCCTCCTTACTGTCCCTTTTTGTAGCAGCCCTCTGGAAGCATTCTTTTTATCCTGCTGGTGACTGCTGCTGCAGGGATAGTTGCCCTGCTGGCTCCTTAGCATAGTTTCCATGGAGAAGAGCCAAGATCAGAGGCACAGCATTCACAGCCACTTGTTGCATTTATTAGTTCTTCGAGGGAAGATCAGGACATGTAGCGCCATAGTACAAAACATGGAGGTCCTGGCGTGGGTTCAGCTGCGGGCTACAAAGTTGATCAAGGGATTGGAGCCTCTCTCTTATTAGGAAAGGCTGAGGGAGCTGGGCCTCTCCAGCCTTGACAAAAGGTGACTGAGAGGGGACCTCATCAATGTCTATCAGTATCTGAAGGGGGGATGCCAAGAGGATGGACCAGGCTCTGCTTGGTGGTGCCAAGCAATAGGACAAGAGGCATTGAGCAGGAACTCAAGCACAGGAAGTTCCACCTGAATATAAGGAAGAGCTTCTTTACTCTGCAGGTGACCATGCACTGGAACAGGTTGCCCGGAGAGGTTGTGGAGTTTCCCCCACTGGAGATATTCAAGAACTGTCTGGGCAAAATTCTGTGCCATGAGCTCTGGGATGGCCCTGCTTAAGAAGGAGACTGGACAAGATGATCCACTGTGATCCCTCCCAACCTTACCCATTCTGTGATTCTGTGATATTTTAACTAGCTGTTTAAATCCTCTTGCAATGGGTGCTTTTACAAATAAAATTAAACTCAACCAGTAGGTTTCTAAATTTTGAGGTTTTTCAGTCTCTGAAGATTCCAGTGCCAAACAAAATATACTTCAAACTTTACAGTCATTATAGCTTGAATAAGTTTCAGTTACTTATTAGTTTATTGAGGTCCTGAATCTCCTGATTTAACTCAGGTAATTGCACTTAGAATGAAACTGTTGAAGCATTTGAGTGTGGATTTCTCCCATGAGCAAGGATTACAACATTCAACCTTTACAAATTAGCACAATTTTGGGGTTTGGTCTTTTCACTGTTGAAACATAAATATAAATTCTTCTCAGAAATATGAAAATATGCTTGCATGAACAGAGCTATACTGTTTTAACATGCATTTGATAGATGTGAATACTATTAATTCTCACTGGCAAAGCTAGACATTGTATGCTTCATCAGGCCTGCTGTGGTATCAAAAGTGATTTAAATAGGATCACCCAGAAGCTGATAACCTCATGGGTGAGATTAGCTGCTGTTAAACCCACAACTAATACCCAAACTGCACTTCCTTTTTATGCCCTTGGAATAATAATGTTTCATTTGATTTTCTCTGAATCAGAAATGGCAAAGGAAATACATGGTCATATTCTCTTCCTCACAGATGACTTTTTCACAAGGTGAAAGAATGTTTGTACAAATACAAATAAAGATGCAATTATTGTAGCATTCATCCAAAAATAGTCTATGGCATTAAACTGGAGAATTCCAAAGGCTGATGCTAGTGTATGCAGTAAACCAGAAAGAGTAAATGTGTCTTTGTCTGGCTGCTGTGGCTGGCTAGCTCGGGGGTGAGATTCCAAGCTAGCACAGCAAAATAGCAGATTTTAGACCACACTTTAAAAGCCGGCCAAGCTGTTTGTAATTTCCCTTAACTGGCTGTGGAACTCTCTAGGTGAAGCAGCTGCATCCACGGGGATCTGGGTTGGACCCCTCTGGACCCCGGGAACAAAGGAAGGCGAGAACAGAGACGCTGGAGGAAGCTGGAGGCGTGCATTCTCTGGTCCCGGCAGCCCTCCGGCCAGGGAGCTCCTGGCTTTCCCCAGGGTCCCGGGGACGGGGGCGGGGCTTACAGCAACAGCCAATGGGGAGGGAGAGAACCCGGGGTCAACCCAAAACCCTTGGCACCGCGGGGGGGAAGGGAAAAACCAATACACATTGGTATAGAGATATCATTATACTGAGGGGGAAGGGATACCAGGGTGAACCAATACACATTTGTATAGAGATACCATAAACCGAGGGGGTTTCCCAGGTGCAGGTCTGTCCCCCCAAGCCCTAGGCTGGCAGGTTTGCCAGGACACCCCAACAAGTAAATATTATTCCTTAGGAAAATGGTCCCAGATAAAAACCCCGAAATTTTATTTAGGTCAGGAAAACACAACAATGCAGGTAGGATATATGCAATCTGTGAGAGCAAGTTCAATATTCAGAAAGAAATTTCAAACAAACATCATGCACTAGAGAGTTGTTAATACAACAAACAAGTTTCATATTGTAAAGCAGTATTTTCTGGAAGGATAAATATTTATCCACTTCCCTAGCTGTTCTGTATTGTGTCACATGAAATATCTATATTTTCCTGAATACAAGCGTAGATATTCCTCAAGTACCAGGAACACCTTCTAAATAAATGGCAATAGAGCCCTACTCCTTGGCCTGCATCCTGCCTCTTTCAAGCTTGTCAATCTGCATCTCACTACTACATGGAAATTAGAGAAAATATTGAATTTAAACAATGATATATTGTGGTTTAACCCCAGACAGGAACTAAGTACCACACAGCCACTCACTCACTTCCCCATCCTGCCCGTGGTGGGATGGGAAGGAGGATTAATGAAAGTAAACCCTGTGGGTTGGCATAAGAACAGTTTAAGAATTGAAATAAAGTCAAGTAATACTATAACAACAATAATAGTAATTGTAATGAAAAAGGAGGCAACACGGAGAAATAAACCCCAAGGAAGACAAGTGGTTAACAACACAACTGTTCACCACCATCTGACCAATGCCCAGCCTGTCCCCCAGCAGGAATTGGTCCCTCTTGGCAACATCCTCCCACCTTATATACTGTTTATAATACTCTATGGTATAAAGTATCCCACTGGATGTTTGTGTCAACTGTCCTGGCTGTGCTACCTCACAGCTTCTTGTGCACCCCCTCATTGGCAGAGCAGGGAAAATTGAAAAGTCCCTGACTGAGTGTAAACTCTACTTAGCAACAATTAAAACATCAGTCTTAATTGTTGTAGACAACAATTGTTGTCTACAATTCCCTCATACGAAATCCAAGAAACACAGGAACTGGAAGAAAATTATACCAGCTTTTACCAGCTACTGGAAGAGAATTAACTCTATCCTAGCTGAAACCATGACATAATGAAAGATTTCTTCATCTGACTTTGCTTTTGGAAGCTTTTGGACATTTAATGAAAAAGGCATATGTAATTTGGAAGAGAAAAGTGTTGGTCATTAATATCTACCACTACTGTCAGTTGTAGATTAATATGTTTATACCTAAACATAAATAAATTAGGGCCACTTATTTAGCTTTGCTTAGCAGACTGCTGAAATTTTATTTCAGTTTGTTATTTCCAGATTTTAAAATTCTCAACCAACTGTGACAACATTTCCTATGTCTTTAAATTATACTGGGAACGCAAAATAGTTTCCCATCCAGTTTCTTCTCAAACCTTCTTCAATAATCTCAAGAGGTTTGTCTCAGTATAAAGTGATGTTGAGCCAAACTAACAGCTCCCATGCCAATTCTCATCTTTCTGGCTGCACAGATGGAGTGAAAGGACTTCCCTGTGGGTTTTTGGCAGCTAACATAATGAGATCACCTAACAATTGTTCCAGTTTTTATAAAAGGATGTTATCTCCTCCTAAATATAATTACCCATTCAGAATTCTTCTGATTATTTCTTAAAAAATGCCTATAATTTTCACTTTTTCAATGAAGTATATCAAATATTGCAGCAGAAAAGGGGGTAGCACCCTGTCTAGTTATGATTCAACTTCTTTCTGTTAAAAGATCTTATTTTCATTTCTTTGGAGACAAAGAACCAGACAGATAAACAGGGCAACAAAACATGCTTTTTTTTTTCACTTAAATTAAGAGCTGGAGAAAAAAAAAAAGCAGAAACCCACAGATCTCACAAGTCCAGATCTGCAGCTGTGAAATTCAGTACTGCACTGTGTTTCTGAGGGCCTAAGCTGATTTATGCCAGCTGAGAACTTGGCTTGGCTCAAAAAGCTGGATAATCAAAGATGTCAGTCTACTCTGAAAAGTTTCCTTAAATAGCAGATCATGTAATCTAGGGGGACTTAGAAGAGCTTTCATTCAACTCCCTCATCTGTATAGTCTCTTACTACCTGAGAAATACAGATAGCAGATACACTTTTCTCTTCATTTTCAACACATCTCAAAAGGAAGGCATATAACCTTTCTCACAATGTGCTAAAGAAACAGAAAATGTTCTTAGTCTGAAAAAACAGCCAAAACAAGCTGAATAAATGCTTAAATGTAGAATCCTGTTTATTTTTTAATTGCATTAAATTAGTGGAAAGCCCTAAATCCCAATCATCAGTGATGCTTTGTCTTTATTCACCACTCTACTACTTCAGCTGCATGTCAGTATACTTCCACTGAAGTTATGAGAAAGCTACATCACCATAAACTAAACCATTCTTTATTCAAACCCTCTAATATCTGCCATCTCTAATCTTTACATGCCTACTGAATTTTGATACATAATATGAACTTTTGTTTTATTACGTACATATAGAAGCAGTCATATACTGTGCCCTTCTGTGGGTCTGTGCACATGCTCAATTATATATACCCTATCTGTGCATGCATACTGCAATGAGCTGACTGTGCTGGGTTCTTATCAGATAATTGCTCAAGTGTAAACTGTTTCCCATGTCATATTTTAGCAGGTTGCTAAGGATATTTAACATGCTCTGAAGCTGCCTATTTCTGGCTCCACATTGTGAGTCTATAATATATTTTTTTTTTAAATATACTTAATGCTTTATATGATGTGCTGAAAATAAGTATTTAATTTGCACTTCAGTTAACAGGCATTTATTGTACAGTAAGAATCAATTGACTGCTACAAGGACCCTTTTTATGATTTAATCCACTCAGAAAATTCAGTTGCTATCACAATAGCCTCAAAATTGCATCAATAATAAATATAAAAGTAATATATTATTAGCAATGGGTATCTAAATGACATGAAACAAGATATGTAGAGAAAATAAGCTATCAATTATCCTACTTTCTTAGTGTCAAAATGTATTTAAATTAATTTAGTCTTTCACTAATTAATTGAAATCAGATTTACTTTCTTGGTTTATGAGACAACTAAATTTCTAAAGAAGGCTTTTAGCTTTACTGTGGGAATAATGGAAGCATAGCTGTACCCTCAATATGCATCTCAATTCAGCAGCACTGGATTGTGATTTATGGTCCCATCTCCTAAAACACACATACAAATAGCATACCAGGTTTGCCTTCAAAAAACTATAGGATTCCCGTAAACCTGCTGGAAAATATACTGAAGTAGGTCAAAAGTTAAATCACCTAAACATTTAAATGTTTTGAATGATGAATGTTTATCCAGTGGGATATTTAGTCGCACTGATGCTGTGCTGGCAGGGGAAGAGTGACAGAGAGCTACAAAAAGTTGTAAAATGAAGGTGAGGGATGCTGAAAGTACTGTAAGATTACCCCTCTCACCTCCGCAATTTATGTGGCTTCAATAGGTGTGATGCAAATTAAGATGATGAGTGGTGATAATCTGTGATTGCTAAAGTAGAAACTTTGAGACATGACAAAGCTTGAGAGAATACTGGAGAATTCAGCATTAACAAAATGGCACTGTTATTTTTTAAATTTATGTCAGCCTACTAAACATTAAGATGAAGGTCCTAGGGTCTAGTTGTCTTTGACAAAGTAATTAGACTGATGCCTAACAGAAGCACAAAAATCAAATTAATGAACATTTTCAAAAACACATTTTCCACTTTCCCATCCACAAAGCTTATTTTGCCAGAGTGAAAATCCTTTCCTGTGCCATCTCTTCACCTTAGCTTTTCTCAGACATCAGCTCAAATGCAGAGGCTTCACATGCTGTCATAAAGGTCAGCATACATATGCTATTTCCTTTGCCAATCTTGAGAACAAAATCCAAAATCCGTTTTTCATATCAGCAAGTCCTATTTTATGGCCCGAGAAATGTGAGGTTGTTGAAGATGAAAACCGAATTCCTCAATCTACTGTCAGAAACCACCAGGCAAAACCTGCAGAGTTAAAAGAACATACATCTCTCTTTGTAGCTCAGAAAGTAGCTCAGACATCATCTCTATACCGGTAGGAATGTCCAGATAATTTAAGAGGCAGACTTAAAAACTGAGTACTGCAGCTGCTGAACCCTTAAGTCAAGGACTGAATGACAGTTTTAAAGACTGTGCCAAAAATGTACAGTGGACCGGAGACCTACAGGAAGGTTATGCTGATAATTGTTTAATATAATTGTCTTAGACAGTTGATCATAGAATCATAGGATATCCTGAGCTGGAAGACACCCACAAGGATCATCAAGTCCAATCCCAGACCTGCACAGGACCATACCCAAGAATCACACCATGGACCCGAGAGTACTGTCCACACTTCTGAAACTCTTTCAGGCTTGGTGCTGTGACCACTTCCCTGGGGAGCATGCTCTTGGCCACCCTCTGTGTGAAAAAACTTTTCCTGATATCCATCCTAAACCACCCCTGACACAACTTCAGGCCGTTCCCTCAGGTCCTCTCATGGGTCACCACAGAGAAGAGATCAGTTTCTGCCCTTACTCTTCCTTTTGTGAAGAAGTTGTAGAGTGCGATGAAGTCCCACCTCAGTCTCCTCTTCTCCAGGCTGAACAGACCAAGTGACCTCAGCAGCTCCGCACACGGCTTCCCCTCAAGGCCTTTTCCCATCCTTGTTACCCTCCTTTGGAGACTCCCTAATAGTTTCATGTCTTTTTTATATTGTGGCACCCAAAACTGCCCCCAGCACTCAAGGTGAGGCCACCCCAGTGCAGAGCAGAGCGGGACAATCCCCTCCCTTGCCCAGCTGATGCTGTGGCTGATGCCTCCCAGGACACCATTGGCCCTCCTGACTGCCAGGGCACTGCTGACTCATGTTCAACTTTCTGTTGACCAGGACCCCCAGGTCCCTTCCCACAGCACTGCTTTCCAGCATCTCATTCTCAGTCTGTCTGTACATCCAGGGTTGCCTCATCCCAGGTAAGAATCCAACACTTTTCTATGTTAAACTTGATACTGTTGGTGATTGCTCAGCCCTCTAATTTGTCAAGGTCTTTCTGCTGGACCTCTCTGCCCTTCAGGGAGTCAACAGCTCCTCCTCTGAGTATCCCTTCCAGTCCTGCATCCAAGTGGTTTATGAAGATGTTGAAGAGCACAGGCCCTAAAATTGTGCTAGCTTTAGCCATAACCTGAACAGAAGGGACACAAACCAGCTCATGCCCATACAATGTTTAAGTACATTGGTGAGAATTGTACATGTTCTAGTTCCTGCCACTCAGCCTCAAAGGTAGCTCATTGGTCAACTGAGTGAAAAGTGGCAACCAATGCCTATAACTTCTCACCTTGTTCTTTACCTGTGTTCCCAGGTTACATTAATCATGCTACTCAGCTTTGCAGGCAGCAAATTCTCTACAACATCTTCCTATTTCAGTTGGTGCTAGGTACAAAGAAATATCTTCCTCTGTGCCCTCTTTGTTAACCAAAAAGGAAGAGTGGGAATAAAGTATTTTGTATATTGAAATTGCATCTGAATTTCTACAATCTTCTGTGCCAGTCACAAGGAAATGCACAGCTTAGGCAGTTTGCCCATTGTCCAACATCTGGTATAGCAGACACCTGACTGGAGGCTGTGACTCGCAGATACCATCATTATTCCAGCAACTAACAATCATTCCACGTTTCAACACTGACTTCCTCTTCCCTGCAAATGCTTTCACATTCCAATATAAAGGTAAAATCTTTACTAAGTGCAGCAATGAACTTTTGTCTCTCACTTATTTTTTGAGCTGTTAACAGTCAGTTGTGCTGACTCTTCATATGCCCAAGAAAGGCAAGATAACAAAGTTATCCTATGTTCACATCTTATCAAAATATGAACTTAAAATGCAGCAATGGCTGTATCATGAACCAGAAACCAAAATGACACGTTTCCAAAAAGTAGGAAAAGTCTTCATGTAACTTTCATGCCTTTTATGTAGCTTGATAACAAAGCTAGTTTGTGACTTATAGATTGCTCTGACACAACCAGGAGAGTTTATTGCCTCTCTTTTAAAGTTATTGAAAATAGGATTTATGTAGTTCTTTAGTCACCATCTTCGTAAAATGCCTTGTGACAATGATTGTTAAAGTTCTTCAAAGTCAGCTAAACCTTGCAATAAGAGCTAAGCAAAAAGTTCTGCTAAGGCTGCAGGTGGCAAAATTTTCTAATTCACCCAGTTTTCACTTTACTAAGAAGCTTTAAAGCAGCTTTTGTTATTTCCCAAGGCTTCTTAAAAGTTGTTTTAATAAACACTTTTCTCTTGTGAATCTTTTCATCTATCTTATATCTTCAGAAATTATCAACCTTAACTTCTCTCAAAAAATCTTCATTAAGTCTCACTATTATTTCTAGCTTGGACCTCTCTTTCCCATTTAGTGTTTTTAATCATTGATTCCACAGAGACTAGCTTTGAGGATTTTTTTTTTCTCCATTTTGGGTCACACCAGGACTACTTCTGTGAAATTCAATTAGAAACTTATAACAGGTCTCTATAAATCTCATCACTTCAAAAAACAAACAGTAAGATCTTGAAAGAAGCACTCTGTGACTGCCAGAAGGCATTTATTAGCACTTTGTCAGAAAAGCATATTTGTTTTGGGTAGATCAATCAAATCTACTTCAAATGACAAGTCCTTGAGCTCTGAATAGTGTGGACCTAATATTCAGATTTATTTTAAAAAAATATACCACACTTCATCTTAGCATGAAAGACTACAGAATGAGCTGACTATTAAGTGCAAAATTATTGCTTCAGAACCTTTACTTTTACCTTCAACTTTAGGTAAAGGCTTGTTCTCAGAACATTTACTTTGTCAGCTTGATCTGGGCCACCAGAATAGCCATTAAGGCTTAGCAAATGATTGCTTTTCCTTTCTCAAGTCATCATTTCCCAAGCATGTCTTTTCAAGCTACAGAAAACACTGACTGATTTGACACACTTAAGGCATGTCTGCATGAGGAGAACCTACAATAGAGTAATTGTATCAATGTCCTTTAAGATTTCCAGCATCTGAAGTCCCACATAACAACTGCACAGAACATCTACTCTGGGAGATTTCAGTGGTGTTACTAATCACACTGGTGAAAATTTCACCTCAACAGCTATGCTGCTATCAAGTAGGTCACCTTGAGATTTTTTTTCTTGATGTCCAAACTGCCCAAAGAAGAGAAAGAGGCAATCAAAGAGAAAGACTTTTAAATAGCATCAACAGTATAAATTAGTTGTGAGAAAAAACCAGCAAAGTTGCAGTGAAAAATGGAATCTATTTACCAGCAAGTCTCAAAATAATAAGAGGCAAATATGATATTTTTACCATTTGGGCTAGGTATTTCTATTAGCTTCAGATGTCTTTTGGGTAATTGTATTTTTGTCACACAAACTGTAAAGCATGAACAGTTCCAGGAAACAAGACCATATTGTCTTCATAGTTGTTAAGGCATTTATTTGGGTCATGGCAAAGTTTTCCTGCAAATCAGAACAGAGTTAAATTCAAGTTGCTTGACAACCCAACCATTCTGCAGAATGCCTTACATCTTGTCCCTTGTGTACTTTATGTGCCCTATGAAACACTCAAGAGAATCTCAATGCTATTTACTACTGTATTGGATTACCATGGTTTTGGTAGTGGGGGGGTTACAGGCATGGCTTCCCTGAGAAGCTGCCAGAAGCCTCTTCCACATCCAACAGAGCCAATCCCTGGCAGCTCCAAAGATGGATGTGCTTCTGGCCAAGGCTGGGCCAATTAGAAATGGTGGTGATGCCTCTGTGATAATATATTTAAGGAGGGGAAAAAAAAGTTATTGTGCAGATGTAATTGTGGCCAGAGTGGAGTGAAAACATGTGAGAGGAACAGCCCTGCAAACACCAAGGTCAGTGGAGAAGGAGGGGCAGGAGGTGCTCCAGGCACTGGAGCTGAGATTCCTCTACAGTCTGTGATGCAGCCCATGGTGAAGAAGCTGTGCCCCACAGCCCATGGGGATGCAAAGATCCACCTGCAGCCCGTGGAGGAGCCCCATGTTGGAGCAGGTGGATGCTTGAAAAGGAGCTGTGAACACGAGAGAGGCCTGTCTGGAACAGGCTCCTGGCAGGGACCTGCAGACCTGTGGAGAGACAGAGGAGCCCGCACTGGAGCAGGTTTCCCAGTAGGACTTGTGACTCTATGACAGACCCACGCTGGAGCAGACTGCACCTGAAGGAAAGCACCCTGTGGAACAGGGACCCATGATGGAGCAGTTCATGCAGATCTGTTGGCTATGAGATGGACTCATGTTGAAGAAGTTCATGGAGAACCATCTCCCATGGGAGGGACCCCACTCTGGAGCAGGGAAATGACTCTTTTCCCTGAGTAGCAACAGGAACAATTTGTGATGGACTGACCATAACTGTGGGGATCAGTGAACATGCCTTTGTGTAGGGGCGAACAGAAGCATCCCCTGGGATGCTTTGTTCCTTGGTATGGTCTGTCCCGGTTTGAATCTCCCAGTTGGCTGTCAGCTTCTCACTCCTCCCCGGCATTCTCCCATTGGTCCCCATTCACTAATCCCACCTTTCCCCCTGGCCCTGGATAAACTGGGGCCCTCGGGATCGGGTTTCAGATTTGCTTTGGGAGTTCGGCTGTACACCATGGAATAAACCATCCAGCAGGATGAAAGGCGAATCTCCTTCCTGCCTCTTTGCCACTTGACTGTAATACCGAAATGCCCAAGGTTCTGTGGGCTTGCGGGACCCCACAGAGCCGGGCAAATACAGTATTACATAACCACAATTTCCCATCTCCCTGCTTTGCCGGGGTGAGAAAGAAGAGCTGGGAAGGAGATGGGGGTGGGAGGAAGGTGTTTCTAAGATTTATTTTACTTCTCATTATCCTGCTCTGATTTTATTAGTAATAAATTCAATTAATATCCCCAGTTTTGCCTGTGATGGTATTTGATGAGTGATCTATCTGAGTCCTTGTCTCAACCCATGAATCCTTCATTATATTTTGTTTCCCTATTCAGTTGCAGAGGGGAGCGATAGAATGGCTTTGGCAAGTGCCTGGCCCCCAGCCAGGGTAAACCCACTACAACTATGTATCAAAAAAAAGAAAAAATCCAGCAGGAGTAACAGACTATATATGTAAATTATTAAGGCAATCACTCATTCCATGGGAGACCCAATTAAACTTTCTGCCTGTTTCAAATATGAAAAAAGGAAAAGTAGAATTTATGTTGTCAACATCTAATAATAGCTTTTAAATATCTGTGGCCAACATACATGCGGTTTTGACTAGAAAATACATTTTGACCAGAAAATAAATTTTGATCTGAACACCTCACTAAGTGAAAGTTGCTGTGAAATTGTTAGGCTAGTATACCAAAAAAACCTCAAAAACAACAAAAAACCCTCAAAACCTACGAACAGTCAGTTTCAATAAATTGCCATTTGAAATAAGGGAAAACTGTCCAAAATTTCCCAAGGAATTGTATCACTGTTTTACACCAGTGTAATTCTCGGTTCTTATTTTTACTTTTAGCCTCTAAGTCAGCTGAAATCACTGCACTCTAGTGACTGAGGATGTGCGACAATTTGAGTATTGTAATCATCATTCAAGAGTTCTGACTACACAGAAGTGTTTTAAAGTTGAGCGAATTGTGGGGATCAGTGAACAGGCCTTTGTGTTGGGGCGACCAGAAGCACTCCCCGCGGGATGCTTTGTTCCTTGGTATGGTCTGTCCCGGTTTGAATCTCCCGGTTGGCTGTCAGCCTCATCACTCCCTCGGCATTCTCCCATTGGTCCCCATTCCCTAATTCCGCCTTTCCCCCTGGCCCCGGATAGAACTGGGGCCCTCGGGATCATGTTTCAGATTTGCTTTGAGACTTCGGCTGTAGGCATGGAATAAACCATCCAGCAGGATGAAAGGCGAATCTCCTTCCTGCCTCTTTGCCACTTGACTGTAATACCGAAATGCCCAAGGTTCTGTGGGCTAGCAGGAACCCACAGAGCTGGGCAACTATGGTATTAACTGGCGCCCAGAATGTGGAGCAGCCTCGAACTGCCCATGACGAGCGTCTCCAGCATGGCTCCGCCGCTGGACATGAAAGTTGCCTTTCTGAGCAGCCAGAACTCCAAAAAAACCTCTGAGTTTTATCAGGGATCTCTGCGGAGACGACCAACAACCTTCTAAGGAAAAAGAAGACTGGTCATAGTTGGTGGACCACCCTCGAGAAATTTATTTGACCCCCCGAAGGTAAAATGGGTCACTTTTGTATCCTTTTTTGTTAATTTCTTTTTATCTCGAGGGTTGGGAAGAGAGGAAGATGGGGGTAGGGTACTCTCATCTTCTATGGGAAGTTTTTCTCATGGTTCTAAGAGTCTTTGTTTGAGGAAATTTTCATTATACTCGGGAAGGTTTTAAACATTTTGTTCATTGGCTTTTTAAGCAATGGTTAGTTGAATATTTAAAACGTTTTGTTTGATGGTTGTTTATGTCGGGAAAAGGGTACTTGATTTACAAGCTAGCAACAGCCATTGATAGTCTTGTAAAACGGGTAAAAAATGTTAATCCCAGTTCAAAAAACCCTATCTGCTCTTCTTTCCCTGCACCCCTGTTCCATCTACCCCTTCAGGGAAGACAAAAAGAAACATACTGCTCTAATGCAGAGACTTGCTACCATCTGCCTGCTTTCTCTCTTTCTTCTTTGTCCCCTGCACGGAGTGGTGATGGCCAAGCTGCCCCGAATTCTACCCCAAACCCCTTCCCTGTACCCACTTCCCCGATTTTCCCTACTTCAAGTTTGCCCCAAAATTCTAACAGCAGCGTGGTACGACCCGCCGTGCCAGCTGCTTCCTTTATTTTTAATATTCCCGCTGGCAACCCCCTCAGCAAAGATGGCGCCGCACACACGGCAGCGGCGCCGGCAGCAGCAGGCTTTTTGCAGACACGTGGCCCCCCCTCCCCCACCTTCTCCCGCTCACGTGACCGCGCGCGCTCCCCCCTCCGTCCCGGGTCCCCCTCACGCGTCCATTCGTGTTGCATCAGGTCCCCTTCCCTCCGTCGGGAGCCCCCTTCCTGCTGCGGATCGTGCTTGTCCCTTCTGTCCCCCTGTTTTCCCCANCCAAGCGGCGGAGAGCTAGAGTGGGGGGGTGATAACAGCTGGAAAGACTCCAGAGTGCTCCGAGAGGGCAGCACGTCCACGTGCGCTGCCATGCCTC
>VZTI01003257.1:0-44474 GCA_013397865.1 Struthidea cinerea
CGCCGCCGCTCCGCGCCGGCTGCTGGCGCTGCTCGGGGCCAAGCTCTGCACCTGGTGAGTCCCCGGCCTCCACGTGGAGCCGCGCGGCGCCGGCCTCCCCGCCCGCCGGCTTCCGGGCCGCCCGCCGGAGCGGGGGCAGGAGGGGAGCAAAGGGGGAAGCGTCCGTGCTGCTCTCGGCGCCTTGGCGGGCAGCGCGGTCGGGATGCGGAGGCCGCTCTGTGCCGCCGGGAGCAGCTGCGGGGTGCCCGGGCCGGAGCGGCAGCCGCGGTGCGGGCCTGGGGTTACGGCCGGGGGGGTGCGGGGCTGAGCAGAGCCAGGACCCTTCGGCTGGCCTGGCACAGGGGAGCCCGAGGGAGCTCTGGCCGCTGCCCCGGGAGCAGGCGCTCTCATGCCGGGGCTGCACCGGGAGCGCCGCCGAGCTGCAGCCTGCGGGTGCTGCTGGGCGAGAGCGCCAGGGGCCGCCTCGGCTGAGCGTGCGGTTAGCGAGTGACGTGTTTGACTCTGTCAAAGAGTGCTACTTGTCCTGCTGTGTGCTCTCACACATAAACTCATGCATTCGACTCTTTTTTTGTTTTCCTTTTTTCCCCCTTGCACTTTATCTGTTTTGTAGTCTTCGATCAGCATCGTTGTGAAGGACAGGTCATGGGGGATAGGGAAGGTAATGGAACAAACTAGCTGAAATGAGGTGTGGAGTCCAGAAAGACCAATATCCCTATTTCCTCCTTCTGTGAATCAGCTTGGGATACATCCCCGTTCAGGTATAGTTCTTGAAATATGAGCACTAGTTAAGCATGAAAAACTTGTGGGAAAAAATCTGCCAAGCTGTGCAGACATACTTGCAAAGCACTGCTTCCAGGAGAGCAGGACTCCGTCCTCAGACTTCTAGGCCATCCACTTACAACTTCACTTTACCCCTAGGGGGGAGAAACAGTCCCTGTTTAAGAGGCTTTATTTTTTGAGCCATAGGTTTGGTTACTAATAATTATTGCATGGGATTTGTCAGCCAAGGGTGTGCTGGATTTCCTGCCAGCCTTGTGCTCATAAGCTGGGGTCTGGCAACTGGACTATGTAACAGTGTGTGCTGGTTAAGCAAAGCCTTATTCCAGTGGACAAAGCCTCATCTTCTCTTTTGGTTATAACTTTCTCTCTTTTCATTCCTCCTGCCTGTCAGGAGAGACTCTAAAGGCGAGACAGAAACTTGTTGAGCTGTTCAGTAACCCCACCTATGCCGGTAGTTTTGCCGAAGGGCTACATTAAGTCAGTCTATGGAAGGTACTTGAAAGAAAATCAAGGGCTTTCACTGAATTTTTTAAAGTGTTGTCTGATATACTGAATTCATAGTTTTTCTTACTTTTTTTCCCCCCAGGTGACGGGTGGCTCAGCCACTTCAGTTTTGTGAGAAGTCTTTCTGAGTCATAGGAAGGTTTAATACCTTTATGTAATAAGCTAGGTTGAGTGTGGGTTTTTTTTTTTTTTTTTTTTTTTTTTTTTTTTTGTTGGTTTGTTTTTTTTTTTTGAGTAAAACCATTAGAAAATATATTTCTGGTGCTTTTCTGTTTCCTACCTTTTAGAAATTAAATTGTCCTCAGTTTCAAGGCAAAACATGGAAGAACTATCTTCTGATTATGTTAGTTCTTAAAAGTATATTTTATTGTTCTTAGCTAATTATGTTGCAATATGGGTTCAGTCTGGACCTGCATTTTTCTTTAACTATGAGCATGAAAAAGTGAGATTATTGCAATTAAAAACTCACTTCCCTCCTGTTTGGGAAGGGCTCAGTAGTTGAAGCTCAGTGCAAATAAACTCTGTACATGAAAAGCATTGCTAGTCTTTGCCATGTTAGTGTTAGATTGGTGGCATAAATAAAGTCAATATTTGAAAAGTTGTATTTATTTTCATTTTAAAAATTCACATTAAAATTACAGGATTTAGTAAACTAATTGCCAGTAAAATTATTAACTGTGGTCTCATTAAATTTTCTTTGACTTCTTCTGATATAGACTCTGATTGTATTTTAGTATCTTGGTGTACTTTTTATTCTGCATTTCATGTGGAGCCAAGGAAAGCCAGCCTGAGTTTCTCGTGGTGTTGAGAGCTGCACATTGTTCAGTGTTCACTTTAGACCAATTTGTGGCAAACTTCCTTGTTCTAAAAAGTCCCAAAATTAGTTTAGTTTTGCTCAAAGCTATAGATACAGCTAGCTAAGATAGATAGGGTGGCTGAAAGCTGGGGAGGAGTAATTTCTTAGTAGCTTGCTACCAAGCATTAAAAGCCAACAACACCCCCCCCCATCAACTATAAAACTAAAAGGCCTTTTCAGACCACTTACCTTGCATCATCCGAGACTCCAAAGTGAATTAGTCCTTTTCCAATGCATTAAAAAGAAAAAAAAGCAGAGAGGATTAAGTTCTGGCATGAAAAAGTTAATAATTAATATATTCCAAAAATGATCAATTATTAATGAGAAAGTCACTGTCATCGATACTCATATCAATACCAAAATGAATGGAAACTCGTATCTTTAAAGCATTTTTCTCAGAAGAAATTGCCTTGCAGATTGCAAACAGTAGGTTTTAAAGTTTGCTCTCAAGTTTTACAGAGGATGAAACACATTTTTTAAGATAAGCTGTGAGCCCAGTGCATCATGCCAGGAGCATGGCGATGTCGTCTCAGTTTGAAGAAATTAGTTTTGACGCTTCGGCAAATGCTGCGAGGGGAAACCATTGCTGCTTCCTGCTGAGGCTTCCACCTGGTATCGGGGAGCAGTCAGGGCAAGAGGCTGTTACCTCACACACAGCTGAGAAAGCTGCCAGGTATGGAGCATTTGGGATTCACAGAAGACATTTTTTGATGGTAGCCTTCGCTGTTGGTGGACAGTGTATTTCTGTGTGTTTTTTGATGTTAACATTTTGAAACTGTTCAGGCAAAAAAAAAGTCCCTGAATTAAAATAGACAAAAATAGGGAAGGGCATGAGGTGTGATGAAGCCTGCTTGCTTTGTCAGATGCCTTTGTTATGGCGAAAGTAAATGCTTTAGGACTGCCAAGACGTATATTAACTAAATAGCAATGCTTGCTAGAGCAGTAACCACAAAGCAAACAGTTCTGGAGGTTCTGGACCTGCCTCTCTTCCCAAATGCAGAAATGCAAGGAGATAATCCCTTAGGTACTTTAAACTGGGGAGATTTGGTTATAAGAAAAGCTGAGGATCAGCTTAGTGGAGTTAGACCCATCTGCCCTCTTGCAGTGGAGTGTCTTGTTTTCAGTAAATGATGGTTGAAGCAGATCAATTGTTAGCAAATTTGAATGGCAGCAGACTTACCCCATTTTGCCCTCTCTTTGGAACCTGGTCACTATCCAGTTTGCCAGAACGCTGCATGTAGAGTCCAGGCCTTTGCTGTAGTGAAGGTGCTGTGGCTCAGCAGGATCCAAGTTGCCCCTTGTAACTCATATCCTAGGCAAAAAACGTTTAAAGCCTTACCACACACAAGTCCATGTTAAACAAGCTTGTGGGGTAGTATTGCCTGTGCTTCTGCCTTTCTCTGTGGCAGCATGCAGGAGATGGATGAAGGGGAGCGTATGTCCAGGAGATCAGGGCTTCTGCCAGCCAAGGCAGCTTTAACCTCTCCTGGTAGCATATTGACGAGTGCAGTTCATTTTGTGCACCACACAGGCTTCACAGGCTTTGCTCCAGTAAAATTGCAGCAGTTTTGCCCAGTCGTGCCTCTATTAGTGTCTGATCCCTACCTCCACGCTCTCCTCCCAGCTAGTCCAAGCACAGGGTGAGTTTAGTCCAATAAACTGCTAAAGGCTTGTTGTATTTCTCGTGTGCTGATGGTGAAGAAGAAATACTTTTCTTCTAGTTTGGGGCAAGAAGCTTTATTTGTATAATAAAAAGTATACATGTATTTTTTAGATGCCTGAAACCACGTATTTATGTGTTGCTCACCACAAGATATATCTTCCTTTGAATTTCGATGGGTCTTCTGTCATTTTACCTGCTGCAAAGGAGACACAGTTCACAGGGCTGGCAAAGGGAAGCTGGAATCATCATCTGTGCCTGCTTGAAATTTTAGCTAACTTACATTACATTTGTTCTAATGGCAACTGATTAAATTCTTTACATGAACATAAAAAGATATTCCTGCATCAGCCAGAATACTTAGCCAGAATGTGTCTGATTTGTTCACTAAATAGCACAATCAGACCATTGACCAGAATATAAAGAAATGAAAAAGAAATTAGTTAAAATAGAACTAATATATGGAAGTGAGGTAGCTTCAAAGTTTTCTTCTGCTATTTTTAATGAAAACCACCCACCACCCCCCATATGTATTTTAGAAAGCTATTTAGAAATTAGAATGTTTTTCTTTCACACACCAGTAAGAGTTACTCAGGTGAGACTGGATAGTACCTTACAAGATTGTCACATGGTGCATAATACTTAGAGCGTGAATGTGCACCATTGCTGGGGTTGGCAAGGCAAGCTGTAGTAAAGCATGTGGTTCATATCTCGTGGAAGTACAGCTTGGCTGGACATTGTAGAGATTTGCTGTCTCATCAGAATGGACTAGGAGAGAAAAATGTGCTCAGCAGCATTTTCAAAGTCAGAAGAGCTTGGTGTCAGGCTGAATTGACAACAGGATTCATGCAGGTGCGTTAGAGTCTGTGCAAGGAAGATGCCTCACTTCCAAAAGGAGGGATTGATTGTAGCATCGTAGTCGGCTTTAGCACTGTGGAACACACCCTTCTCATTGCCTGGCAGCTGGATTCCACAGCACAGCTGGGTGAGCTCCTATTTACTGTGTTGAAGTCACCCGCCTTGGGAAAACAGGCAGTGTTACTCTGAGGTGGTGTGCCTGACACGTGGGTGTCCTGCCAGAAGTCAGTGTGGAGAGATGTGGGCACGGGGTAGGTGCAGAATCCTAACGGGGTCCTTTCCTCCCTTGCTCAATTAATTTGAGTGAAAACAAATGAATCGATTGTGCAGACAGTTAAATTTCCATCAGTAGTCTTCAGAGTAAACAGATTAAATGTGAACTTGGCAGACCTGTACAGACAGCACAGGGCTGAGCTCCTGTTACTGTATATTGTGCATGTGCAGAGACTGGGGTGGTACAAGTCTGCGCAGCTCCACTGGCAGGAGAAAGAGCAAGCCAAAAGATACATAGAGTTACATGCTTCTGTTTGTCTAGGAGCATCTGGAATAGTTCATCTTACATTAGGTGAAGAATTGCCACTGAAAGAACATGAGGTTTTTTTCATTTTTTCCCCCCTGGCTGTGGGTGGGACTTAAGAGGAGTTGTAAATGCAAACATGATCTTACCCAAAATGCATTCTTAACTCCATCCTCAGTTACAGCAGAACTGAAAAAAATCCACAATAAATATTAAATATAATAATTCTTATTATAAGAAAGGTTTATTTTAAGGTGAGAACGATCAATCACTGGAACAGCCTCCACAGGGACGTTGTAGAGTCCCCATCACTGGAAGTTTGCAAGAGGGTGCTAAATAGTCTCATCGAGGCTCCCTTTCCCATGAAAGGTTGGACCAGATGGTCTTTCAAGATCCTTCCAAACTGAGCTGTTCTTTGGTTTTATCATTAATACTTTTGTGTTTCCTTAGCACTGCTCAGCTTAAGGTCTCAGCTCACTAAAACTCGGGTCTCAGACAAGGCTGAAGGTGGTTATGCTTTATCTTCATGTTGTAGATCTTTGTTGACCAAAGTCAGGATGGAATTCAGTAGAGGACAAAGGATTTAACTCAAAACCTGCGTAATAAGAATAGGACCTGCTATTGGGTAGAGCCTGCCCGGGTGACCTGCTTGAAGATCCTTGCAAGTAATTGCAGTCTCCATCGTTGGTGGTTTGAACTGGCCTCACTTCTCACGTGGCTGTCCTGAGGTCAGACTAGACCTTCTGCGTACGCACAACCCTGCTTACCTGTAGATCAGAACAGCACTGGCAGGGAGTAGAGAAAGAATAAAGTGACAGTTTAAAAAAATAGCATTTTCCCTGTACAACTAGAAAATATTTTTTTAGAAACTTGAATGTTTAATTCTAAGCTTACTGTTTTGTCTTTTATTCACAGGCATATTTGGAAAACTATAATTCTGGGCCAGATGCTCTCCTTGTTTATCTGTGGGACTGCTGTTACAAGCCAGTACCTGGCAGAGAAATACCAAGTGAATACTCCAATGTTGCAAAGTTTCATCAACTATTCTTTGCTGCTTCTAGTTTATACAACAATGCTGGCATTTAGGACTGGTATGTAAAATATGGGATGGGAGATTCTGGTTCATCTTTTTTTCCTTTATAATTTTACTTTCAGAATTTGAAAATAAAGAACTCAATACTCATCCTAGTTTTTAAAGTTCCTGCTTTATGATAACACATGGAAATGATTTTCACAGGTTAAATGTGCATTTAATTTAACTTCATATCTGTTTAGAGTTTTGTGCTCTTTGGTTTGATGTCCTATGTTATATTAGGCAAAATAGGCTTTGTTGTAACAAGCTTTGTCACCAGAAGCTATTTAATATTCCTCCTATTGTTAATAATTTACTCTTTAAACAACTCTAGTCTTGCTGTGTTTTTCTTCACGTGGAAGAATTTCTGTGGTTTTCACCATTTGCATTTTCTCCTCCCAGGCTGAGTTTCCTCCTATTGTATCTTGAGCAGGGGCAGGCAAAGTCAAACATCTTGGTGTTATTTATGCTTCTACAAAGCAAAATTCCTGTGCAACATTTGGTTGGAAAGAAACACAGATATTGATTGCTGCTTTTTTCTAAACAGGCAGTGGCAGTCTTTGGCAGATTTTGAAACAGAGGTGGTGGAAGTATATTTTTTTGGGACTAGCTGATGTTGAAGCCAATTACATGATTGTAAAAGCCTACCAATATACAACCCTCACGAGTGTGCAGGTAAGGACTGATCTCCCTTTTTGAACTGTTGCTTTTATTACAGTTTTGGACTGGTTTCTAAAATGAGATTCGTAGGACAGCCATGGAAGCTATTTAAGCCTGAAAAGAATGTTCTCTCTATTCTAATCTATTTTCTCTCTGCAGTACAGGGAAGAGCATCCTGTATCATGAATAACCTTTCCAGGAAGCAGAGAAAATTGGCTGGTATTACCCTGTGCCAGCTCTTGAGTTGAACCCTAATTATTTTGATAAAAGCTCTCCTAAGAGTTTGCTGACAGCCACTCAGTTTTTTCTCCTGACACAAAATAAAGATTTCTGACCAGATAACAGTCACTCAGTGCAGGTTCTTGCTGATGAGGGTGGGGTGGATCTCTTGCCTAGTCCTAGAAGCTGCAGGAGGCATTGTGAAATGTAACCCCACCTGTGAGGACACTCTGAACGTTAGCTGGTGTCGCTGACCATGCAGTGAGGGACCAGCCTTGTGGCTTTTGGATGTGGCAGTTCAGGGCCCTCTTTGGAAGAGGTGGAAGGAAGGTCAGCATGCCTGAAGGAATGGTAGACATCCTCTGCAACACCAGTGCTTGATGCTGCATTGCTGCAGTAGGAAAAATCTCGTGTTCTGAAAAAGCTCTATAAACGGAAGGGATAAAGCTGGGGTTTCTTTTCCAGCAGCTTTTGTCTGTGTAGGGTGACAGAGCCAGTGCTTTCCTCCTGCCCCCAACTGCATTCTCCTGAGCTTGCAAGGCCAGTTTCCTTGAACAAACTGACTCAGAACACTGAGTAAAGTGGGAGTAAACCCTGCCTTTGCCTGTACTGTTGGTGAGCTGTGTCAGGCCCAAGTTAACTCACTGTGTGACTTCACAGCTGCTGTGGGAACAAGGGAGAGGATGGTGCATGAGCAAGGAGGGAGTGTGTCCAGGTTGTGCCGGTTCACGCCTGCTGTTACCGGTGGTGGGGATCAGTGACTGTGGTCGTGGCCCCACTTACCTGAATTAAAAAAAACAAGTAATATGAAGACTTGGCTGTTAGTTGGAAAGGAGCGTTTAGGTGTCAGTGTTTTACAGAGGCAAAGTAATAGGGGTTAATATTTAAGAGAACTACCTGTAAAGCAATAAACTCCTGCGGTCTGGGCTCCCTTTAGAGAATTGCAGTAACTTTTCTTTGCACTGCTAAAGACCAGTTGTGTCTCTTGGGTTGTTATTGTCACATTTCCACTTCATACTTATGTGTTATGACTCATTAGGTCTTTAATCTTCTTACAAATAGTGCCTAAGAAATCAAAGTTTTAAAAGTGACATGTTTCAGTCTCAAGATCAAGTTAAGCTTATAAGTGAGACCCTGTTTGACCTTATACTTTACAGCTGAACAAGCCAGGACTTTGATCCAAGTTCTCAGAAGTAATAAAGCTATTCCCATGATTGCTTTGATACAAATTAAGAAAGAATAGATATAGTAGATTGTCCTGTCCAGTTGCCAAAAACTCAAGCATTTTCTGAGGCTTTTTCCCTTGTGACTGATGCTGCTTTGTGTCAGTTCAATAATTGTGATTTTGTTGCAATTGCCTGTTGCCCTAAGGTTTCTTGCACTTTCTCTGAAGTCACCAGTTTCTCACCATTGTCAGAAACGAGACACAGGAGAAAAAAGAACCACAAAAAGTCTGTGATTTGCTCTAGTGCAAGGCATTTGCTTTCTGTTTTTGGCAAGCAATTTTACAGCTACGTCAGTACCTGTGGTTCAGAGCACCCAGCCTGATGGCCTGTCTGCAGTACTGGCTGTGAGTGGATGCCCAGGGACCATCAAAGCAACACAGGATATATGGCACCTTCCCAAATGCAGTGTAATCATTGTTACAATGCTGTCTGGCTGGAGCTTCAGCTCACCACAGTGAAACATAGCTTCAAAGATAAGTTTTTTTCAGCTCAGCAAGGAACTTCCATGTATTTTCTCACGCACGCACAGGCAGAACTGGTTTCCCTTTAGTTGTCAAATACCAGCATTTTACAGAAGGCATTTAGAGATTTTTAAGGTGATAACAGTGGGATGGCAGCTCTCATGTCTTGGTAAATGGAGAAGAAGGCATTGGTCCACAACTGAACTGTTTGGCTGTGGCTGAGGCAGTGCCAGGAGGCTCCTTGCTGCTGGTGTCCTTCTGTCTTGTGGTGGGACTTGACTGTGCTGTGGTTTGACCACCTATTACGGCACAAAGCTGAGTTGGGAGAGGTTTAGGTTGGATATTAGAAAGAGGTTTTTCACCCAGAGGGTGGTTGGGCACTGGAACAGGCTCCCCAGGGAAGTGGTCACAGCACCAGCCTGACAGAGTTCAAGAAGCGTTTGGACAATGCTCTCAAGCACCTGGTGTGACTCTTGGGGCTGTCCTGTGCAGGGCCAGGAGTTGGACTTGATGATCCTGATGGGTCCCTTCCAACTCAGTATATTCTATGATTCTGTGATTTATAGCAAAAAACCAAGCAGTGTAGCTTCGGTTTGATGTTTTTAACGTTATTGAACACATTTAGCATTTGCTCTGTAGATAATTCAGATGGAAATGTTTTTTAGGCAACTGTTGACACATTGTCAGGTGATGGAAGAGTGCTAGCCTCAATAGAAGAAAAAATAGGATGAACTCCTGGGGCTCAGCTGGAGGTTGCCCTGAGGGAGTCTTGTGGGGAATGAGCAGGTTGAGCAGTTGAGCTTTCTTGCTTACAGAGCTGTCTGAAGCTGGCAATTATAAGCAAACCAATGACCTCCAACTGTCTATGATAATTTATTAACCATGTATTAAAACATCTTTTAATAATTTACCCTGCTTTTAAAACCTCCTATAAACAGTGTGGCCAAAGCGTGGCTTGAGTCAAAACATTTGTAAATCAAATCACCAGGTTGTTTTTTTCCCCTTGTTAAAAATATAGGTTAGACTTGAATAAGATGAGAGTTTGAAGTCTGGAAATAGTACTGGAAATAGTAGTCAGTACCAAAGTACTGCTGTAAATATAAAACCTCAATAAATAAACTTTATTCTTTTAATTGATTCCATTGACACAATTCATTGTGATATTACATCTGCTTTGCACCTCTTTGATCTTGATCCTGTACAGAGGAGCTCTGTAATGTACTAGATGAAGGGAAGGTAAGATCCAGTAGTTGGAAATCTGATTTCATCTGTCTGTAATTGAGGATAATTGTCTCCTGGAACAGATTACCAGGGCGTGTTCTTCACCGTTTGGTGCCTGTGTGTCCTGGCTGCAAGTCCTTTAACCATGATGCTGTAGTTCTACAGTATGTTCTTGGTCTGGATGCAGCAATTCCCCATCTGGCATTACTGAAAGAGCTTCTGGCTCATTATTTACTACTCCCTTACATCCTAATTAAGATGTTTTTTGAAGGGGTTTTTTTCCACTCTTTCTGTTTGGGTTGAAAAACTGCTTGGAGGTTGGAAGGCTGCATGCTAACATCTGAGTTAATGGGAAGTGAAAGCTTACTTATTAGTAGAAGAGGTGTCTACTACCAGAGGGATAAAAATTTTGCTTTCTAATGCTTGTAGTATTTCTTGTTGTTTGTTACTAGTCAAAACAGTCAAATTTGAAGGAAATGTTAGAGGTTTTTCTTGAGACTAGACTAAAGATAAGATAGAGAACAAGACCAGTGACAAGATGGTCACAGCCTGATATTTTCCAGAGTGTAGAGTTGTATTGAAATACTTGGTATCACATATTGGGACTCAGGTAGTTGTAGTGTCTCATAATACAGCCTAAAGAAGTACTTTTACACTTCACAGACTTTACAAACTGGACAAGCTGGAGGCAATCTAAGGAGCAAAAACAAATAGATGGAAGGATTAGAGGCACTGTTAATTAGGGGATTTAATCTCTAAGAGCTTTCCTTAGCACTATGTTTGTAAGACTTTACTATGTGTAGTTATGAGCAAGTAAAACCAGACATATCGAAATGTTAACAAGTTTGGTTAAAGCCCTTGGGGACAATGGCACAGCACAGAAATTGACTGCAGTGGTGCACTGAGGCAGGCAGAGTCTGGAAATGAGCATTAAGAGCTAAGGGCTGTTGTTGTGATTGCAGGGATTATGCCCCAGTCCTACTGATCTGGATATAATACTTTGTTGGGACTTCAAGAGGCCAAGTTTTAAGGGCTGACATTTGAGAGTAATTTCTGAGGAATCTTTGGGGAGTTCACTATATGTTCTGCTGTAGGCTGTTCCCTTACGTAGTTCCGCGGCACTCTACTGAGACAGGTCAGAAAATACAGCTTTTCTTTCCTTCAGCAAATTCAGAAACAAAATCTATTTCGTTGAATTAAATATTAAAGCAATTATGATTAGCTCCGTGGTCTTGGTGGTATTTGGTTATTCTAGAACAATATGCCTGTCTTATGCTGCAGTGTATTCTTCTGTGTTAAGTACACAGCTAACTCTTGATGTCTCCTGTACTAAAGGAGAATAGGTAGAAGATCCTTGGAAGTGTCCAAGGCGAGGCTGGAGTGGTCGAGCAGAAGGTGTCCCTGCCCATGGCAGGAGGGTTGGAACTAGATGAACTTTAAGGTCTCTTCCAATCCAAGCAGTTCTGTGATTCTATGGGTGGGTCTAACAGCAAAGCAAAGATACATAGGAGCATGTAGAGAAAAAAAATAAGGAAAGGAAAGATAAGTCAGAGTCACTGCTTTTCATGGAGCACAGATATCCTTGAACCACAGCTGTTTAGTCTGCTTGGGCAATGTCAGCAAATACATCTGAAGTGCTCCAAAACTCCATCTGCCTTGTGTGTCTGCTGCTGGGGCATGGGTGAATTAAAGTGGGTTACCTGCTTCTGACTAATTGAGAGTTAGCTCTGACAGAGTGATGAAAATGCCTTGGTGGCTTGTATGTGTTTTTGTGGGAAGCTGGGAAATTAGGAAGATGGCTTAAGAAAAGCTGTTCTTGCCTTCCTATTTTATTTCTACCAGTTTTGCACATGGCTTCCAACACACATACCAGTTTTGGTTTTTAGTATGAGCCAGTTGAGGGTGGGGTGGGGAATCAAACCCAAAGCTGCAGGGTCAGGTCGTTGTCACAGTCACATCAATGTAAAATCAGATTACTTTTACCCATCAAGTGTTCCAGATTTTTGGTTTGTGTACATGGAGCCCTGGGGAGCAATGCTGTTTCAGAGCAACATCCTAGCATTCATTTGTGAAGCTACAAAAATTGATTAGATCCATCATTAGAAGAGTTTCTAAATCAGTGCTTTCCTACCAGGAGAAAGTGGACCCCTGTTCCAGCCCCTCCTTCACTTGCAAAGGGGAAATGTGGGTTTCACCCTGCTCTTAAACAAATCTACTGGGGTTTCTTTGCAGGTTTCCTTAACATCTGATGACTGGAAGTAAGATCCTGTGCATTTGCTTTCAGGATGTTGCAGTCCAGATTTGGGGTGGGTTTCTAACTCAAAGCATTTTTCTGTACACACAGCTCCTGGACTGTTTTGGGATTCCTGTGCTGATGGCTTTGTCGTGGTTCATTCTCCGAGCAAGATACAGGCTGATACATTTTCTTGCTGTTGCCGTCTGTTTGCTGGGTGTGGGAACAATGGTGGGTGCAGACATCTTGGCAGGGAGGCAGGACAGTGAAGGTAAGGAGTCCCTTATTGGGGGGAAGAGCAGAGACATGGTCCCTGCTGTGGACAGGAATTTGTAACGCAGAAATAGTAGCAGATACAGTTCTGTTTTAAAAGAGAACATGTTGCTATTTTTATTTCTTGTCCAAGAAGAGCAGATGTTGATTTTATGGGGAGCTGTGGAATTTCTTTGCCTGTATGTTTGGATATTTCCTCCACCTTAAAAAAAAAAAAACCCACTTGTGTTAAGTTTAAATTTTGCTGCTGTTCATTAGAAGTGGTGGAAAGTCTCATTCCTGAAAGCTTGTTCACTTTGACTATCATGTGAGATGGTTTAACAGAAGAAGCTGCCTCTCCCTGCAAACCGTGTCTTGGTTATACAGTTATCAACCTGCTGGCAGCCAGACTTCTCTGATTTGCAGTTTTCTCTGAGTACAAGTACGAAATAAAAAGTTGCTCCCAGCAGCTGACTTCTCAGAGTTGTCTTTGGCAGACCCAACAGAAATGGTCCATGTGTCCCCAAGGTCACAGCCTGGAAAGCAGAGGCTTTCTATGGGAGTGCAAGGGGAGATGGGACAGGATGCCAGGATTCCTGGGACCTCTGTGTGGGAGGCTGGGCTCTGGGGTCCAGGAGCCAGCTGGGTGCAGATAAGAGCAGGTCTCATCTCCTCTATGACAGATGCCTAAATCAACCTATATCATAGCCATCTTATTTTGAATAAGAATTTTGAATTTTCAGAGCCAGAGGGTATGAGATAAGGTAAATTTCAGGGCATAGCCTTCATCAGGCAGCATAGAGATAACCCTGTGTGGTGTCATTTTGGGCCTTACTGTAGGTAAGACGTAAGACGGACTGAAGTTTAGCTTTACTGCTATGTGATACAAGTATCTTGGTCCTGAGGGAGAAGAGCATTTCCCTGAGACATCAGGCAGTTGTGCTTTATTTGCTGACCTGGGGATCCTTACTGCTGCTTACCCTCATATTTTAGACGTATTTTCTTAGTGATTGCTTAGGGAAGGAAATTTTAAACCAATCGAAGTATTTCAACAGCAGTGATCCTCTTGCTATTTAGCTGATGCACAGAGACATTTAATGATGAGTGATTGTAGCACAGGGAGTCCCATTTGCAGTATAAATACATCACAGCAGGACACACGGTACCACCCGTCTGCAGTGCCCACTTAGGACCTGTCATAAACCTGGAGCTGAGTCCAGGTCCCTCCAAAATCAATAGACTGATTTTAGCAAGGCTTGAATCAGGCCTTACTGCAAAAATGGGGACAATATTCTCGAAATGCAGAGAGCATGTCTAACTGGGAATTTGCTCAATTCCCTACAGTGCCTGAAGTCAGCAGAAGTAGACTTGGACCAGATGATACAGCAGTGTCTTGGCTGAGATGAGATGTAAATGCTGGGTTTAGCTCACTCCACACTGTGCAGGGTGAGGTGAGCAGGCAGCAGACTCTGTGCTCAGACACTCCTCTCCACACACATGAAGTGTTTCCTTCCCCCTTCCCCTGGAACGAGTTAGGAAGATAGAGATGTTCAAGATAAATTTGCTTGCTTTTTTAAGGAAAGTTAAAAAGTGTTTGCGGCATTACCCTTATTGTGGATTAATATTTCTGTACAGGTAGTGACGTGGTGATTGGAGATGTCTTAGTGCTTCTTGGTGCTTCTTTGTATGCCATTTCTAATGTGAGTGAGGAATACATTGTGAAAAATCTGAGCAGAGTGGAGTTTCTAGGAATGGTGGGCTTGTTTGGGACTATTATCAGCGGTCTACAGCTGTAAGGATCTAATATTTATTTTAAAACTAATTAAGAATATTCTACAGATGATTGCTTGTATACCCTGAAATGATGTTATTAAATTCTTTGTTACGTCTGTATTTGGCCTATATGGGAGTCCTTCCACTTGAGTTGATTTTTGTTGCTGATCAGCATCTGTTTTATATCCTTTTTATTTGCACTGCTCTTATTACAGCAATTCTAAAGCTGAACTCCTGCAATTGAACACATAGGATACTTGGCTGTATTTTTGATTTTGTTGATGCTCATGAGGACGCTCAGTGTGCTGAGGACTGTTCACAAGAATGTATTTCTTAATGGCTTTTCTCTGTGGAAAAGTTTAGGAGATAATTGTTAGCAAGAGATCTTCCATAATAAACTCAAGTTTAAAATGAAGCCATGTATACTCTTACAAATAACCACATTTGAGTAACAGACCTGATGCACTTAAGTCTGTTTAATGAATTATATAGTCCTCATTTCTCATCATTATGGTTAATAATTTCCTCAAATGGTATATCAAATAAAACTGAATCGCTGAAGGATTAAAACGCCTGTGAAAAAGGCATAAGAATTAAATAACAGTGCTCTTGACTTGCAGGCATTTTAATTTTCACGTCTTTTTTCATGCTTGTTAGGTGTTTGAGTTAGTGTCATTCAGTAAAATTTGAAACAAAAAATGAATGGCTTAAAAATCAAAATGTTTCTTATATATTTTGGTAATTAACTTCTCTATTCGAGTATGATTTCTTTCCTTTTTTTACTGTATTATATCTTTTCTCTGACTCTAGAGCCATTGTGGAACATAGGGAGATAACGAAAATTCAATGGAACTGGAAAGTTGGTATGTGTGAGACAAAATAATGTGCATGTTACAGAACATTGGAAAATTATAATCATTTAGACTTTGAATGGTGGGGCTTTTCTTTCTCTGAATAACAAGCAGCATTAATATTATATTTCACAAGTTTGTTTTCTTTAAACCTTGCAGCTCAGCAAAGAGAGAGGGTCTGCAGGATTGAACATTAAAACAGGTTTTGCATTTTACATATAACTTGAAATAATTTTTCAGAATAAATTGAAATAAGTAAAAATGAAACCTGTTTAATTACTGACATGTTTGTTGTTGAAACATCACAAGAACATTTTTCTGTTGTCCTTCCTAAATGAAGTACTGGAAAAATTGACACATTTTGACCTGAACAGAACTAAATGTTATCAAGAAATGTGGCTCTAAATTTCTTCAGTCAGCTCTTATGTTAAGTAGGAATGAATGAGAACTTGCTTGTATAGATACAGTAATTCTTGCAATACAAGGTAATCTTCCATGCTTTTCTTACATTCCCCTATGTTTTGGGAGATAAAAACGCATAGTTTTAAAGCATCTGAAGAATATTGGTGCTCTTTAAAGTCATTGTTTTGTGCCTGAGGAGTAACTTGTCATCTTGTTTTGCAGCACTGCTGTTCACAGCCTTTGCCCTGTGCATGTTTGGGCTGTACAGCTTCATGCCCGTTGTGATTAAAGTTACCAGCGCAACCTCCGTCAACCTGGGGATTCTGACTGCAGATCTCTACAGTCTCTTCTTTGGGCTTTTCCTGTTTTTCTACAAGGTGAGTACATTCATTCCTTCGCTTTCACATTCTTTCACTTACATTTCTACTCCAAAATTATAAGTAAAGGGTAATGTTCTTAGAAGCCCCAGAACAGTAGTTTGCACCTGTGCATTTCTGCAGCTTCTACCGTTCATTGTTGGCAGGTGTCAGTCAGGAGGACTGTGCTTAGTTAATGACAGAGCCTTGCACCGTTAGCCAGAGAGCCGTTTTCAAACTGTTTCACACTTGAAGGAGTAAGTTAATGTTAAGGGATAGTAAATAATTTCCTGAGGTGTTCCCATAATAGAGTTCTCACTGAAAGCTCTTTGTGGAACTGTATGTTAAATCTGGTTCATTACTCCAGGTGTCCAAGGAGAGGGTTTGAATCTCCCTGTTCTGAAAGGCATTTGGTGTCTGAAAGAGGACCAGTGTGATTTTCAGAAAATAATATTTTCTTTCAGAACTTCGATCTGTTTATTATCAACATGTTGGGATGAGAATCAGGCTCTCTCAGTGCTGCTGCTAAGGAGTGACTAAAGGACCTGAAAAAATAGAGATAAATTCTGTACACTCTCCGAAAGGCAGTTACTTTTATTGTGCTCTAAAATATTTTTGGCAGTGTCTGCTCAAGCTAAATGACAGTGCTAAAAGGATTTCATTCCACCCTCCACTTTTCATCCAGAATCACTTGTGAGAACCTAGCTCATTAAAGCAATTGGAGTAATTGATTCAGTTGCTCGGTGACTGGAAGGGCTGAGTGAGAAGCTTGTGAACTTTGCTTAGGAACTTAATTTGTATTATTCCATGTGGTTGCTTTCTCTTCAGCCAGAAGCTTTTAGGTCAGATTTGTTTTCTGAAAATGAAGGCAGTGCATAGTCTGGTAATGGTAGGGTCTGACAGCAGCTAGATTTTCCTTTTCAAGAGTCTCTTATCTCAGCTTTCCTCCCTGTTTTGGGTTCCAAACTTTGCTCCAAACTACAAAGCATCCATTAAAAATGAATGCCGGAAGCAAAACATACTTGTGGTGTAACAATTAAATCCTTTCTAAGTTACTTCCAAATGTGTATTTTGGCACCCAGATAGTTTAAGTCAAGAAGTGATTATAAATTTATATTCATAATAGTAAAGAGGAAGAAGATCTTTGGAAGGAATATATTAAATTTTTATTTTTCAGGTTTTTAGCTTATTTTGGGAAGAGGTTTTTCTGGGTGCAGGTCATCTCGTAATTGCTAACAGCGAGGTATTCTGGTAGCAAAAGGAAAAATGAATTAGAGAAGACTTTGGGATTGTGTTGAGAGAAGTTCAGATATTTATTGAAATAGGAACTTGCATCTGGAGTTAGAAACAATGAAGCAGCAAAAAGGGGAGCAATAATAATGCCACATCTTCAGGAATCAGAGGATCTGAGATAACCACGAACTGAGAGAGCCCAATTTTGACATGGCTTTTAGCAGTAGAAAACCTTATTGCCAAGTTAATCATACAGTTTCTTTACCAATGGGGCAAAGAAGTCAAGCAGGGTGTTTGCTGGATTAAAAAGCACACTGGACATAGGGATCTACAAGCAAAAATACAGGGAATTGCTCTGTATTCCCCATTATCACATGATATTTCACAACAAGCTGCTGGAGGCTCTGCTGGGCTGTAGAGTGGAGAGAGCCGTAGAGAGCTCTGAATTGCTGTGGTCTGAACCTACTCTGAAACAAACTTACACAAAATATACCACAGGATGACAGGCAGTGGCTACAGCAGGGACCAGGCCCAGGAATTCACGAAGTTTTGACTTGTGCACAGTGTTTTGCTAATGCACTTGACTTTTTGGCCCCAGCCATGTCTGTTTTAAGTGAAATGTGAATTTTGTATGCCTGTTTTGAACTCTTTTTTATTTTTTTTCTTTTACTCCATAATGAATCCTTGCTGTGCCTCTTAATGATCTCATTATATACATACCTGTAATCCCTCAAGAGATATTGAAAAAGGTCTTCAAATGCTTTTGTTGTGTAAGCCCCTGTGGAAGAGAGTATACTGCACAAACAGACGCTAGATGGAGATATAGTCCTCCAGTAACATTTAAAGCACTTTCTAGGCTCAGCAGTGTGAGTGAGGATATGACTGAAGTCAGTGTCTGAAGCAATAAAGTTGTTGGAATATTTGAAATTAAAAAAAAAAAAAAAAAAAGAAAAAAAATCCCAGGAAAAGAACACAGAGTTCTCACCAAACACAAAAGGGAAAAAAAGAGAGTGTAGGCCTGTTGGAGCAGCATAGGTAATGTTCACCTGTGTCAATAGCTGCACACACATAGGCAGGCCTTGGGTCACAGCTATGCTGCAACAGCTTTGGCACCCTGCCTTGGTGACTGTATCCACTCCTGCAGGAATTCACTCATCAGGATCAGAGACACCTCCAGCCTTGTGCGCACTGCGCTGCGAGAGGGGTCTGCAGTTCTGTCACTGCCCAGCCACAGGTCCTTGCATGCAGCCACGTGCTCACTCAGGGCCTGAGGCTGGAGAATTTGTGCAGGGGATTGGATACAGCCTCAGGCTCTGCCCAGTTGATGGGAAGAGGTCAGTGGGGGGTATGACCACAGGTGATCCTGCTGCCTCTGTTGGGATAGTTCAGAGCTTGATGCTTCCTCCTGTGTGAAGTGAACACTTGAGTCCAAGCTTCTTCAGGCAAACAGCCAACAAGGTGAGGAGAGAGGGCACTTAACACAAGGCCACTGTGTTTCGGTCTGCTTTTCCTTTTGTGTGTTGCCATCCAAGAGTTTCCAAGCTAAGTGGCTGCCAGCTAGGAATTGCAATGCCTTAATTGTAGCTGCTTCAGTCTTTTTTGGATGAGAGTCCACTGTCTAGGTCCTACCATTCATTTCATCCTGATAAACTAGAACTTATTTTTCAAGAATGTCTAAGTAAGCTAAAGAAGTTGAAGGATGTTGACAGAGGCAAGTAGAATATGCTATGTCCTTCCTCCTAGTGACAAATCAGTGTGATTTGACAAAGGAAATATGGTGGATTTTAATAAACCTGCTGAAAAGTGTTCCTGGCTGTGGATAACTTCAACACTTGGTATTATTGAATCTGGTGTTATTTATCTTTCTGTCAAGGTGGATGAATCTTGGCAATTATTGGCAAGTGAACAATAGAGTGCCTGATGTACCTCTGCAATTTGTACTCTTACCTGTCACCACTCTTCACAGAGCTCAAATATCAATCTTGTAAAAGGAGCCCCAGCCTCCCTCCCTTCAAGGACTTATTGGCTGTAGAGAGCTAACTGGTTTTGATCCAGTAATAACACTTATCTAGCCTTGCAGATGATTAAGAGATCTGTGCAGAGAACCAGCTGCTCTGGTGACTTGCAATAGCACAGAGATTCATCTCTTGCCAGAACTTGAAATACTTGCATGTGCTGGATCAAAATTCTCTTAGGGGTGAAGTGTTTCAGCATTCATGTGTGCAAACAACATTCATTCAGTATTACTGTGTTTACACCCATTATTCTCTCTGTTAAATTCTTGTATGTAGACCTGAGGAAACTCCCTGTCCAACAGTCTTGGGAATGAGATGCAGAGAAAATCAGCCAGTGTCTTTAAGTAAATGGAGCTGTTGAATTTTGGTTTTCGGACCCGAATCCAGCTCGTGGTGATAATCCTTATAAAACTGATTTTTACAAGGAAGGGTAGCTTTCACATTCTTGAAACAAGGCAGCATTGGCATGTTCTTACATCAGGCAAGACTTAACGCATCTCTGTCTCTCCTCTGCCAGTTTTCAGGTCTTTACATCCTGTCCTTTGTTATCATCATGGTGGGCTTCATCTTGTACTGCTCCACTCCTACTCGGACGGCAGAACCCACGGCCCTGCCGCAGCCCAGCAGCACCGGCTTGGACAACGCTGCGCTAAAGCTCGAGGAGAGCGACGGTGAAGCCCCAGCCATAACTGTGCAGTTCACAAGAGGAGAAACTGTCGTGGTCAGCACTGATTAAAGAAATGGCAGCACTTCAAAACAGAGCTTTTTTTTAAATTGCCAAATTTCCCTCAAATATTAATCCAGAGAATTGTCCTACTGCCAAGGCACATGTCACACTGTGCTGGGTTTAATGCACTGGATAGACTTTTAAGGCCAGATCCTCAATCAGTGAAACTGTATTGATTTGCCCTTGCAGAAAATCTGGCCTTTAGAAGAAGACAGATTACTATTTATGTGGAGTCTCTGGAAAGTGAGAGACTGTTATTTTTAAGTGCTTAATTAACTTAACAACAAATGCTTGGGGAAAAAAACTAAGCCAAAGCAAGCTCTCAGGTCACTAAGTGGAGCAAATATGTTTTATATTGCATTAGGGACCTAAATCTGCACGATGCTGTCTGAGGGCTTCATGGTTTCCACCCCTCAGTGCCAGGTGCTCTCAAATAGCACCTTGCAAAAGCCACTCAGCTTCTCACAGGGCCTGGCTCTGCAAGCCATAGTACATAGTACACACACCCTCTACGTGCTGATGGACTTCATTCCTCTACAGAAGGATTTGCTGCCTACATTCCACCCGAATGTTCATCTCTTCATATTACTGCACTCCCTGTCGCAGATGGGGCTGCTATGTGTATTTTATTTTGAATTTTGTTAGTATGGGAAGTCTGAATTTGTGTTTTTATAATTCCTTCTGTTTCTCTCTGTGGCCTTTTGTTTGGTGCATTCCCGTTAGCTGTGGGGGAGGCAAAGGCAGGCTCTTCCTCTCTTCAGCAGAACTGAAAGTGGGTTTTTTTTCTGGATGAGAAAGCAAAAAGGTTTGAATAGAAGTTCATTTCTCAGTGAATTTCTCCCTGAAAAGGGACACATTTCTGCTGAAAGAGTTGTAACAAAATTGGCATTTCTTCAAAAAATTGAATAATCTAAGCCAACTCTCATTGCAACAATAATGACATAATATCCAAAAGGTTAGGTGCCAGTAGATACACTGGCAATTTTCCTACCCCTCTTTATATTTACAATAAATGATTGAAAAATACAAGGCTGCAGTTTTAAGGTCAGTAAAACCATACTGGGGTTTTATTTTTTTTTATATTTTGTACGAGCCTTCAGAGCACAGGTGTATGAAGTAACAAAAGAATAAAGTATTCAGCAGCTGGAGAGTTGTTCTTGGTTTGCTTATTTTTTAAGCTAGGATTTCTTTACTGCTCAAAACTGTATTGATTAATTTTGCCAACCAAATAATTCTTTGACTGGCTAAGCTTTGCTCTAGAAGGAAGTATGATATTTTCTGAAGATACTAGTGATCAAATAACACAGACTAGGTTTGTGCTTCTGGTGTAGTTTATTCAAGCAAAATTTTCCAGGAAAAATCTTACCTGATTGTTACTTAGCAATAGGAAAACAAAAGTTCAACAGATATTACAGCAACAATCACTGCTTTTTCACTGTGTAGTTCATGCACAGAAGGGCAAACAGGTGCTGATGTTTTATGAAAAGCATTTGGGTCCTCTCCCATGTAGAATGCTTCTTTTGAGGGGGGATGGTATTTATTTTATTTTCTAAAATTATGTGGTATATGATCAGGGTAACAGAATGTAGATTTTATCTGAAAGTACATGGAAATCTGTATTGACTCAGGCTTTGGCCGGTCTTCAAACACAGGACCATCTTGTGGCGTGGTGTGAGTCCTCAGGCAGTAGCTCATCTTCTCAGTACATAGACCACTGAAACCAAAATTGTGTAAAACATGGGTGAGATTGTAGGCACAGCCTGGATTTTTTCTTCCAAGGCTTTTAAAATCTGACTGTAATAGAAGGTTGGAATCTGATTCAAGCGAATTGGGCCAGACAGGACTTTTGCTGAGCTGTAAGGAGAGGGGAGCAGTGGGGGGCAGCTCAGATTCCCCAGCACAGACACTGGGACACCTCAGTGATTTGACACTTATATTCTGAGTTGAACACTTTAAAACTCTGTCACAGATGCAGGCTGTGATTTAATTTCTTATGCTGTGATTTTACCTAATACAAAAGATTTCCTGGCATATTGTGGGTAGCTCAGGTTAATGCGTGCTAATACCACCGAGAAGGTCTTTCAAGCTCCCGGTGAGGACAAGGTTGATGTTTTTTTTCAATCCTTCTGTCAATGAGTCTGTGCTCTTGCCATCCTCATTATGGCTTCCATTTATCTCCTTGTGACCCTGCTGGATGCAGAGGCCTCCTCCAACAGCCTGGAACGGTGGCCAGCCACATGCTGGTGATCATGCACACCTAGTGTCCTACCTTTCATCACCTTAAATTTCTACTGCATCCCTGTGGAGTGGCTGTCTAGGTGGAGTGGAGGCAAAGTTGACTTGCAGAAGAGTTCTGCATCAAAACCAGCACCATGGTGTGGTCCACGCTCTGGGCACATGAGGTACCTGAAGCCTGACCTTGAAGAGTCCTCAGCGTGGGGTGCTGGTCCCCTGAACCTGCTTTGTGTGGGGTGGGGCCAGACATATCACTCGTCCTTGCTGTCTGTCCCATGAATCAGAAGAAGTGGGTGCAGACTGTTGAAGAAAGATGCATTGCTGCAGAGCACAAGTGACACGTTTTTGCTTGTGGGGGAAACAAATGTTCAGTTAGCGAATCGCGTATGCCACATCCTCTGGTACCTCCAAGACAAGGTGCCTGGGAGAGTCTTTAACATAAATCATTCTGGAATACTGGAATAAGCTGGAGAAAAAGAAATCCATTTGTCACTTGCATTAAACACAAGAATCCAAATAAAAATGTGTGACATCCAGCCTTCCTCCAAGGTTTGGTTACAAAACAGCAAAAGTTATTTGGCATCAAAATGTCATGGTGTGTTGGGAAATAAGAAATGAGTGTGTCACTAATTGAGTGCTAACATCTCTAGAGCTTGAGGGAGAGGATGGGCTTGTGGACATCAGCTATTTTAAGGTTTTTGACCTTTTCTGGGTCACACATACCAAGTTCTATCCGATGTGATGTCTGCAACAAGCACATCAGTTCTTGTCAGCACCACCATTCATTCATGCTATTTATTGTGGGATATTTCATTGTGTTATATATGCTTGTCTTCAAACTATCTATTTCAATCAATTTAGGAGGTTTGACAGAGAGAAGCTGCACATGCTCTGTGATCAATCATGAACAATTTTGAGCAAGCAGACAGAGATTCCTAAAAATGCAAAGTGAAGGATCCTGTGACTGGTTTGGTCTTTCATCAAAATGCAGCCTCCTGGCAATTCCGGTGTTATACCTGATGAGAATCCAGTGAGCTGTGATGTTGCAGATTTAGGCTATACCTAAACATACATTAATCAGACAAACAGCATCCAAGGTATTGGAACCTCATCCTCTTGAGCTCTCTCTTTGCAGTCCTCAGAGGGAGCAATTCAGCTCTCTCTTGGGGATGCCAATATTTATTTATTGAGTTTGCTTGTTTTGGGTGCCTACTTTTAGGTGGAGCCAAGCCAGACCTGGAGACCCCAATCAAGTTCAATGTCCCATTCTTGTGGACATCGGTGTCTGTAGTGAGGGGCTATGCAAACTGAAACGTTTACAATTTATGTGAGAGATGAAAGAGGCATGGAGAGATTTCCTTAGCAGCTATGGGAAGCCCACAGCTGGTTCAACAAGGTTTTGTGTGCAGTGGTATCCAAAATGTGCATCATTCACTCCTCTCCTGATACAATTTAATTTTTCTCTTGTATAAGAGCATTCAAGACTGAAAGTTATAGATTTTATAGAAAAGAGCCAGAAGGAAATAACTGATTTCTTGTACAACACAGGTCAACATATTGCATCTGACTGCTCACAAGCAAAAAACAGCACTGTACCAGCTACTAGCCAGAAAATTAACTCTATCCCAGCCAAAACCAAGAAAAAGGTGTAGGTTTCAGTCATGTTGCAGCATTTCTTTAAAATCTTGATATTAAATTCTCAAAGCAATATTGAATTCATCTCTTCTAGAAGTATGAGGTTTGATTTTATTTTCATGAGCTGGCTCTTGGACATAAAAAGCGTGAAGAAAGTTACAGTTCTCAGAGCTCTCTGAGAGTAAACAGCCTCCAAAAACAGGTTTCCTGCCCTTCAAGACTGATGTATTTTTGTTAAGCTGCCAGCTGGGAACAGTTGTGATATTTTCATCTTAAATGTATGGCCTGGGGTCAGTATCACTGAACTCAAGCGCATGACATCACCTTATTAAAAATAAACTTTATTTCAGCAGCTCATCTCCAGCCTGTCTCCCTGCATCAATACCAGGAGCAGAGCTTGTGCAGCAAGGCAGAAAGATCACTGGCACTACAGGTGAAACGTGTGTTTTATCCCCAAAAATGGCAGTATCATAATCTGTGGACAATGTGTATTGAAACTGCATTACAGACAGCTTCCAAAGAAGGCATTAAAGAAGATGGCTTAAAAAATTATAGAGACATATTATTATTGTACAAAATGAAATTTTGATTTTTTTTTGAGATGTTAGGATGTTTTTATAGAAATACCAAAGTTTATTATGTACTGATGCCTGGAAACAGTGCAATATCTCCAGAAGTACCCATCACTAGAAGTTAATTTAATCAGCAGCTGGTGACAGCAGTTGCAGTTCTTTGGAATATTCTTGATGTTACAGCAGTCCAGGGTGATGTTGCTGCTCTTCAGCACCATCTGTTGACACTGTCTCTAATTATTTTAATTAGGAACAGCAATCATATAGGCAAAAGTGCACCTTCCCCAACACAACCATGTAATTCAGTAAATGCGTGACCAAGGGGGTGATTGGAAATGGGGTAAACGTAGCAGAAAAAGGCTGCACAAGAGTATGGCTGCTTGCCAGTAGTCCAGAAGGAATTGGTTTTGCTTTAACCCATCAGTATTATTTAATAAGCCAGATAACTCATCCATACACAGATCACTGTAACAAAGTAGGGAATGTTTTAAATTTTAGCCTCAAAATATTGGGTCACCTTTCCTTGAAAATTTGACCAAAACCATGGCAAAATTCAAGCTGGTGGAGAAATCTTCCTCAGAGTAAAAAAGATGCCACCAATCTCAAACAAGCCAACACTTCATGTTCTGATAATAATACATGTGCATGCATAATATCTGTGCCCTTAAAAAATCAATGAGTATTTAAAAACCTGCACAGGTACAGGATACAGCTTGTGTTCTTGCTTTGCTGTATTGTTTGTGGGAGAATGCCTTCAAATCAGTTGCAAGGAGACTGTGATGCTCCTTGAAGCTCAAAACCTTTGCGATTTGTCTCCCTCTGCCATCAGTGTAAGTGCCTGTTGGACTTCCCTGGAGAAATTGCTTTCATTTAATAAAGTTTATTTGTTGCATGTGTTAAAAAAGGAAAACCTGCTGGGTAATCCTATCTCTTGCAACATCTGTAAATTGATTTGCTTCTTGAGAGCAAGAATGATTTGTAACTCACAACAAAGCTAAAGTAGCGTGACTAAATTAAGAGGAACATTCAGGCAGCTGGAACGCAATTACAGCATCAATGCACTTGCTGTGTTGATGTGATATTAAGGTTATGAATGTAGTGAAACAGGAACCAGTGTGCACAAAGATGCTCTTTCTTCCTTCCTACAGTGTTCATCTGCTCGTGCTGACATGGAAATGTCTGTGTTAGCTGAACAGGACCCGAGGACTACCTGCGGCTTTTGTGCGCGCAGACGGGAGATGCCACCTCGGCTCTGCGCTGCACCGGCTCATGGCAGTGACACACGCTGTGCTCTGTCAGAGAGATTTTGCTCTTATCCTGCTTGTTTTCCTCAGTCTAAGGGAGGCATGAAGTGAGCGGTTGCTCTCTTTGCACAGGAACACCAGGAGTCAGGGTAGGATGCTGGGCACGTCTCACCCTCCCCTAACTCTTCCGGGAGCTGCTGTGGGGCTTCCCCTGGGGCAGCAAGAAGGACCTACAGGAGTGCAGCCCTCAGCTGGGATGCACTGCAGCTGCAGTGGCTTTCTCAGGGTCTTAGTTTCCAGTGGAGTACCAGTTGCCAAAGGTGGGTGTCCCTTGATCTCTGCAAAGAGCATTTACTGCAGCAATAGAGCTGCCATGGGCCCTCTGGCAGCATCGGTCTGTGCTCACAAGTACAGAATGAAGGTACAGGGCCCCAGGTCATCTTAACTGCAGTGAAACCTGGGTTGAGCCTCACTTTCTGCAGCCCACTCTGAAATACACAGGTAATGACTTCCTGGAAGGGATTTGCAGCAGGGTGTGAGGACCATGTGGCAGGATCCGGAGTTACCTCAGCCCTCTACTCTGGTGAGGATCTTAACCAGATGCCAAGTGCAAGGTTGATATGTAAATCTGGGATGCATCAACTCTGGATGCAAAATGCTGTATGAGACATGTTCTGCAGAGCCACGTCACTGGCACAACCTTATGGCTATGTTTTCACCAGTAAATAAAAGAGACTTTTCTGGCCGGTAAGCCAAAACTGCAGGTTCAGCCACAGCTGAGATCTTGCTTCTGCAAAGAGGAAAGCATCCCCATCTTCATGGCAGCTGATATGTAGAAGGTCCTGAGAAACACCAGGTAAACACCATGTTTAACTTAATCCTTGCATTTGTTTTTCCCCTTCCTGTTTTGCTTTATACTAGTGTATTTCTTTGCTTTTCTTGCCATGAAAACCTTTCTCTGCTTTTCTCTACTCAGCGGAAAGGGGAGAGCAGTGGGAACAAAAGAAATCAAGCTGGCTGCCTCATACACAGACTTGCAGTAACAGCAGGTTTTTCTGAGAGACTGTGGAACATCATAGACCTTGCCTGGTGCTCACGCTCTGGTCTCCTGGAGTGGTGAGGAGCTATAAAGCTGTGCTTACAGGTGATGGTTGCCTCCCCTTCCATGGTACTCAGCCCTCGTCCTCCCTGGGCTCAGGGGAAATCTCTGAGATGCTGGTTATCATTTTGGGGGTTCCTTAGTTGCAGAGTCTGAAAAGGCATGAAGGGTGAGTCACAGTCAACCAACAGAATGGTCTCATCTGATGGAACTGAGGCTGTACCTCACAGGCCCCGGCAGGGAGCAAGTTCTGTCTGAGTCCCCCAGGAGAGAGCTGGGGGCTGCAGAGGGCTGTGGGAGCCCAGCCCCATCCAGCCTTATCCGTGCTGTTCACCAGGAGCGGTCCTTGGTAGGAGCCGTGTGCTGGATTTGGTCTCAGAGGATGCTGACTTGGATGTAACATGGATTATCAGAACAGCAAGATCCAGGAGTCAGCAAGGAAGGTAAGATATTCAAGACATATTGACTGGCTCTGCATGCAGGTGCTGTGACACAGCTTGTGTCCCTACATCTGCACTTCCCTCCTTAAGGCTGGGCCTCCATGGATCTGCCTTCCAGGATGAATTGCTGGTCTGTGCTGGTCTGTGCTTGTCTTCCCCGACCTTGCCTGGGGAAGTTCAGCCAGCACAGGCAACAGTTTGCCAGCCCTTACTTTATTTTCCATATGTCACCCAGTGAAGACTCTGGCAGAAGTTAGCTGCACCTTTGGTTAGCACAGGCAAAGTCAGTAGGGGAGGATGCAGTAATTCCTCCACGTCCTTGTCCTCCACGTCCTCCATGATCCTGTTGTGACAGGAGACTGGGCAGGGTTAAATTAGCCAGGCCCACTTCAGTCATGCTGCAGGTTCCTTTTATAATGTTCCTGGCTACCCTCTGCTGTGTGATTTCTGCAACAAATCACTTGGATATGAGGAATCTGCACATATTTCACGAAGGGACAACCAGTGATGAGCGTTAGTGCAGACTTCTTTAGTGCTGGTGTGATGACGGTCTCTCAAATGTCAAGTCTGTGCACATGCCTGGGCCGTGCTTTCTTTCAGCAAGGTCTGTTTTTGTTGAAGGACAGCTCAGGAATTTTCAGAGCACACACTCTTCATCCCTTAATGCTGCTCTGCAAAGTCAGTATTTTCCACTGTGATGGGCTGCAGTTTTTGGGATGAGGAAGAAATGAGTCACCCAGAGGAGTGAGTGAGATGCTTCAGAGGCTCCAGTGAACTACTAAAACTGCTGCTAATAAAACATTTAAGGTTGTATTACACACTCATCTGGGTTTTCTCTAGGTCTTTTCAAAACTCCTTGTAAGTTTGAGGTGTCTGCTGTCTTTTGTCTCCAATTCCTTCACAGATTTTTCATTCATTTTGAATGGCTGCTGGGAAAAAGATACTGCATTGAGGGAAAGGAATGATTTATCTGAGCATGAAAGACGTTTCAAAAGACAAATGTCCCAACCCAGGCTGTTAACCTTAAGACTCCAACATGAGGATTATGGTCTACTAGAGCTAGCAACTTTTTTTGCGAAGAAAAGGACCTTTCATCTCAGTATTGAATGAGGAGAACTGAAGAACTGCTCCCCTTTCTTTCTGCAGCAGAATACGACTGTCTTTAGCAGCATTATCAGGCTGCTGGCAGAACTTGGAGTCAGGTTTATAACAAGCTGAATTAAGACTGTTTTAAAGAAGACCTGCATTTTTCTTTTTAATTTGCTTGTAGTGCTAAGAAGTTTTCCACAGGGACTGCCTCAATTTGCCCCAGGTCATTTAACCACAATTCAGTTAGCAGAAGTGATGGATTAATTTCATTAAAATGACCCAATATTCAATTTTTATTATAATTTGGAGATGCTGCATGTTGAGTTACTCATTACTGAATCGACCTTTAGCCTCACAGAAGAACTCTTCTGAGGATTGTGCCTTATGTCGCCCAGACAAGGCTGACAGGTTCGTGTCCGTGAGGCACTGATAGTGTATTGAGAACAAGACAGGCCTTAAAGTCAGTGCAGGACAGTGCTGACCTGTGACCAAATCCTTCACACTGTTTCCTTAAAGCAGGGAAGAGAGAGCAGATGACAATTGCCAAGCTAACTTCTCACAGTAAGGAATTGTCATATGGATGCTTTTGTTGGATGAATTTTGGTCACATTCCTGGTTTAATTGACTAAAGCTGGCTAAAAAGAACTTGGATGCATTGGTCTTCCCTTTCTGCCATCAGCCACAGCAAGGTCAGTCTTGCCCCACGATGGACATGTCCCGAGCAGTGGCTGCTGGCAGCATGGTCTGGCAGGGGCGATGAGGTCCTGAGTGGCCCTGTGGGCCCAGGAGGGAAGGTCATGGGCATGGTACCCACCCCAGGTCTGCCTGCCTTCCCCCTCTGCTGCTGAAGGCTGCACGGACAAGTGGACACTGAGGTGTGATGGGGCGATTCTGAGTGACCCAAGCGAGAGCTGTGGCAGCCGGCCTTGGGGATGTGCCCCACAGAAGCACCCCTGAGTTGTGCCAGCATCCCAGCCCGGACACAGTGCTGTGGAACACCTGACCCTCCTGTTGCTGAGATGTAACTCTGCCTCCTCCAGGGATGCAAAGCTGACTAAAAGACCCTCTTCATTATGAAGGACACACTCTCTCTCCTGTGCTCCAATGCTCTGATGCTTGCAGTGAGGGCCCTGCTGCCAGCAAAGCCTTGCAACTGCGTGTGTAGCCACATTCACGGGGTTCCAGTTCTGCCCAGCCCCTGGCAGCCTTTGATCCAGCACAGCATTGAGATGCAGCAGAGTTGTGTCCTTCTGGGACTACTTCCCATCCAATTAAGCTTCTGTGTGCTGTGATCTCCATGTCAGTAGCAAGCTGATCCTCTGGCGGGGTATTCGATCAGAAATTAATTAGTGGGAGCAAAATGTTGTGAATACGTACACTCTTAAGTTTTTATTCTAATAACCTAGTTAATCATTTTGCTTCTTCAAGCAAAGAAAAAATAGTGTGAATTCCAGTGTTTTGATCAGGCCTTCAAATTTTGATGGTAAATTGCCGAGATAAGAATCCAGACCAATAGTGTTATACAAAAGCAATTTGAAAGCGTTTTGGTAGTTTCGAAAGTGCCCTTTCTGGGAGATGGACCAGGCACTCAGAAAAAGCTCTGTGCCCCAAAATGCTACCAAAAAATGTTGGTGCTATATGAGGTAGGGAGGAAGTTGTGCATTATCCAGAAGTAACTGGATTGAACTTCAAAGTACTCCAGACATTAATTATTTTCCGTAGGTTCTGTTTGTGAGTGGACGCTTTTCGGAATCTCAGGGATGCAGAGCAGGCTGCAGGAGAACATCCCCTCTGATGCCATTGCTCGTTGCTCTGCTATTCCTGTCCAGCCGAAGCAGAACATGATTTTTGCTCCAAAGTCTGGCAACACTTAATTTTTCTCTGCTTATTCTTTTCATTCATATTCCTCAAAAATGTACATGGACTTTATCTACTTGGTACAGATCTTCACCATCTTCCGGTGACACTCAATATTCTCATTTTGTTTTGAAGCGGCCTAATTGATTAGAGATCATGTTGCAATGACACATCTGCAGGCGGGCTGCAGGAGTCTACAGAAGTAGTCCCTTCTCACTGAAACAGACAGAGAACCTTCCTATGAGGAAATCATGAGTTAGACCACTTACATTGGTATTTACATGAACAACCCATTTAACATAAACACCAGAGCAGATGGGCTCCAGCATTCCAGTGCCCAGCAGCCGCGTGCAGCACTGGAATCCCAGCTCAGCAGAGAATAGCACTAACGGGAGCTCCCTGTGTCCTGTAGGACAGGTCAGCAGTGCTCATCTGCAAGTTTACTGCACTAACAGGAGATGATTTAATGTTGGCATTTTGAAACTGGTTAGTATACTGTGGCAGCACAAAGGCAAGGATGTGGGGTTGGGGTGATGTGGGGTTGGGGTGGGGTGGGGCGCTTTTCCACATCTGGGACTCTACTTACAAGCTAGTGGAATATTTTCTTGGTTCTGAGCTTAGTTTTCTGTCTTTTCTTTTAAACAAACCTTTTTATTTTGACATGAAATCACTAATGCAAGCCACTGGGACACTTGCCCTTAATGGGCTGTCATCATCACCGGAGTGCACAGAAATATTAGCTGTGGATCAGCTTGGAGTTGTTCAGAGCAGAGGGCATGTGGCGCACAACAAAAATTGCTCGTGGCCAAGTGGGATCATTCTTAGCAGAGTGAGCTTAGGCCGGGATTTTACATAAATCTGGCACCATACCTGTGGCATTTGTGCCCTCTGCTTGGTGGAGGTTGAGACTGGAATACTCCAGGTTTCTCTATGCAACCCTTCATCAGCTGATTAAAAACCTGAAATCTTTCTGAACAGAAAAATAATTGGAAAATCTGTCACATTTCTCCAAGTTCAAAAATACAGTTCTGATAATTTGAAACATCGTGGTAGGCTCCAGAAACTGGGATAGTACTCATCTGTTAGACATCATCTGCCTTGATACCCATAAGCTCTTTCTAAATGGAGGGGAACTGTAAGGAAAAGTGATGTACTGCAGCCTTGTACCTGATTTCTTAGCACTGCAGTGCCTTGAATAACCACTTTTTGTGTTAGTTAGTTTGGAAATAATGTCAATTATTGCTTCATACAGTTTCTGTCTAGCCCAGCATATTTCTGGTGGTGGTCTTATTCAGTGAAACTTCTGTGTTTTGTAAAGTGGCTGACATTAGCTGGTCAAACACCAAATAGATTTGTTTGCACTGACTTTATTGTGCTCTGTTTTGATCTTCAGATCTTCCTCCTTAGGAGTGCTGCCTTGCAGACAGGTTTAAGTCCCTGTCTGGAGAAAGACTTTCAACTGCAAAGGTGTTATAATATTTTCAAAGCTTTTTTCATCACAGATAAAGATCTATACTTGCCTGCAGTCAACACCTCTGAAACACCATAAGCAAAACAGAAGCCATCAACAAGCTGCATTAATAGTTTAGAAAGGTATTTAATTATTTATGATGAAGCTTCAGCATAGTCTTCATATAAAACTTCACTGTAAAGGAGTTGCTTTTCGATACACTTCTCTCTGCTCACTACTGTACCACTGGGAACAGTTTATAGGGCTTTTATTTATCAGAGAACATCAGCAACCTTTAGTTAACTTGGAAGAAGCGTATTTAAGGCACTTTGCATACAGAGGTTGTGGTTGCTGTTTGGGTAGGCAGGAGTCAGCACAGGCTTATTTGGTTTCAGCCAGCAATACTGGCACAGAGAGAGTGCAGGTTACTTAGAAAGCATGGATATAAGGGATTTTATTACAGGTTCTCAGATAACACAATGAAACTGCCATGGTCTGAGCAGCTGTGCTGATAGCTGAGACCCCAGCAGTTGAGCCAGGAGACTCCGTCTGCCACAGCACTGATAATTGAATAGTCATTTGATCTTCCAAACTCAAGTTTTCCAGGTATTAGAGCAGCTCCCTTTGTAAATGTTTCTGGAGTTAGAAACAGCTTATAAGGGGTCTGTTCCTCAACAATCTCAAAGGACTGGGAGTTAGAAATGGATTATTAGGAATATTAATGTCTAAATATTATTATCTAAAAGTTAATTTATCTAGCCAGACAAGAATATAATTTCCTCCCTGATGTCCATGAAAGGACCTTTTAATGTGCAACATTGATTTTATGTTGTAGCACCAATGAATCCTACATTTTAATTTGCCCTGCCAGAACAGGTGTCTCTGTGTCACTCTCCTCTGCCTATTTGGCTTTCTTGGGGAAGCTGGAGGTCGCACAAGAGAGTCATGGACACAGAGTTTGTGTTTTTGTCCTTGGCTTGTCTCAGGTTGAAATTAAACAAGTGTGACATGAGGTGAGGGCAAATGAGGAATATGGGCTGAAATGGTAAAACAGATTTGCAGGAGATAAAAGCTGGTTTCTCAGAAGCACTCCTCTCACCACCAGCATCTCTCCTGTTATGTCTGGATGCTCTTACTCTGCATTTCCAGGTTAATTTTTCCCCTTTGCAAAAGGATCTTCACATTTCCTGCATTCATACCATTGCGTCCAAATGTATAATTCCTGAGACTATCAATGAACTTCCACAAACCCTCAGATTTACCAAGGCAGAAGATGTTAAATGCTCACTGATGTATCAAAAGATCATTGCTAAGCATGGAAGTTGAATATTGTCTTCCTGAGGTCCAAGTTGGTGCCTGCTCCCACAGCCCGGGGGTGTGCTCTGCCTTCTGCAGAGGTGTCCAGAGGTGTAACCCCTTGATGGAGCTTGGGTCACTGCATGAAATGGCTGGTAGTCTAAGCCCTGTCCTCAGGGAAAACATAAAGAGCAGGATAATTAGGTTAAGAACACAGATTCCCAGGCAGATTTTTTGCACATTTATTGGTACAGCTAGTGGATAGGAAAAAAAAAAGGTTAGAAATAAAGAATGATGTAGTCTTATACAGTAGCAGAACTAGAGGGAGTGAATTTCACAGCTTCTGCTGGGAGTTCATCTTTTCTTTGACTACTGCTAGCCTATACCTGCTGGGCACTACTTTTATCTCTGACTCAAAGGACACTACTGAAGCAATTTCCTTCCCTGGCACTTTTTAAACTTGAAAAAATCTCATAATCTGAGGCATTTCAAAGAGGAAAAAGAGACTCTGGACCTACTTGCAAGAATGTTATCATGCTACCCTCTAAAAACACTGGTTTTCTCTCTGTTTTTTTTTGTGAAGCAAAAAAGTGCTGAAGAAAAGAGAAGTAAAGAAGTCCAGGTACCAAGTCAATGCACTTGGAAAACAAAGCAGCCTTTAGAGACAGGTTTATTTAGCACTATGCCTATGATGTTTTTAGTCACCTTGGGAGCTTTTGGACCTGTGGGTTCTGAAGATCTGAGATGAGGCTCTTGCCTTCTACAAAAAGTAAATTTCTTGCCCTTGTGCTTGCAGAGGAGATACAATCCAAAGGAATAATAACAGCCTAAGTCAAGGGAACACCTTCGCTATTTAAAGAAAATTTTGTTTGGACTAGGGGGAATCTGGCTCATGATACTTAAATATTTGAACCTGGCAGTAGTAACCCAACTCTGTTTCCCCACTTAAAACTTCCACAGGCTCTTCACAAAGTAATCATCGTGGTGACAACACTCAGGGACAGGAGTCTTCCCTATTTGTGCAAAAAATCACAGTAACGGCACACCTTTGAGCTTTGGTGTTCTGAAACAAGAACAAGAAGAAAAAGAAAGGCAGGATTCAAATCAAATTGTACATTGATTTAACTGGCTTAGATCCCTTCTCCAAGGAAAATGCAGCAAGAGCAGCGATCTGGACTTGATGATCTGAAAGTTGTATTCGTGTTTCAAACTGAGATCCAGCTCTTCTTGCAAGATGTCTATTGTCTAGGCAGGAAATGGGAAGTTTCTCACATTTTTTCAACTCAAAAATGTAGATGGAAACACAATCATTTGCCATTACGCAGGTATCTTATTTTTGTTCTACCAGAAATGTGTACCACTGAAATTACTACTGCATAAAAAGTCACTAAAATATCATATTGAGGCATGGTGAGATGCAAGCTTCTTGAGCAGGCTTTTGTTTCTCCCATGAGAAGCCCATATGGAGAATGGGGATGTTATGGAAGTCTTTCCTTCAGGTAGAGCATAAGAGCTCTTGGACACTTTTGTCTCACACAGCAAATTGGCTATCGCTGTCCTAGGCAAATAGGCTGCTCCAGAACAGCACTCCCTGTCATCGCTGTATTCCCAAATAAAAATCACCTTTCCCATGTGGACAAGTATGAGGAAGGTCAATTGCCTTTCTGTTCACTGTGCACATCATGCACATACACGGCAATCCTTCAGCACGTGGAAATTTGCTCCAGAGGCCCTTATCACCTAGGAGACAAGTTTTTAGACCAGCACCACTACTATGAACTCACTAGATGTCCATGCACATCCTCTTGATTCCTGGGGCTCTTATTTGTCAACCTGTTGTGAGAGAGAGCCTGGTTAAATTAAAACCGAAGAAGAGCATTAGCACAACTTCAGCACTCCTGCAAGAATCTGTTGCCACTCTCAATATCGTCAAGCTCCGGCAGAGGAGGGGCTGTGGGTCTGTGGCCCAGCTGAGCTGCTGCACAACATGGTGCGGATTTTGAGGCTGTAAATGAGTTTTAATCGACATTGACAATTGCGTGCATCCATGTCTTTCCTGCAGAAAGTACTGCAGAAACAAAAGCAATTATTCTGGTTAAAAACAAGGCTGTAGAGCAGGCAAAATGGGCTCCAAGAAAGCAAGCATGCTTTTCCATTAAAACAATTGGCATAATGTAGTTCTATGAAGCTTTTTCTTCATTTCCAATGTTATTTTTATTCACTGAGCTCCACATTACTTGCTAATTAAAAAAAAAAAAAATTAAACAGAGCAAGGGTTTTAATTTTAAAGGCTTCCTCTGCCTTTTTGAAGTAAGAAGCTCCAAGCAAAGCACAAGTTGGTAGTTTAGATTCAGATATAACTCAGTGCAGATCTCATTCCTATCAAAGATGTTTGCTAACTCAGGGGTCACTGCCATTGTAGAGGGGACACAGTGGGTATGCAGCCTGTGACTCAGCTCTCTGGTTACCATGCTCTGAAGCTATCAAAAGCTTAAGGTCCAGGTTATCCACATCCTCACCCTGAGCTGGCTCTGTTTCATTCCGGAGCCAAAGTAGCTTCCAGCCAGCTGAAAACTGATGTGGCAGAAGTAGTAAATTTAATGCTTAAATTTTTTTTGGTCCTACACACATTCTGCTCTGAGAGGCTGATGCCTTACCCAAGGATTGGAGGTTTGCCTGTTCTGTGTGTTTGCCTCTGTTTGTTCTGTGCGTTTTGACTTCATGCATTCAAAACACCATCAAACAGAAGGAGAATTAACAAATCCTTTGTGTGCTGGGGGTTGAGTGGTCTTATCAGCATGCAGAAGATTCTGGCCACGGCAGCTGCCTTCATTTTGGGGAACTGAATGCCCACTTGGTTAGACATAGCGGAAAACTATTGCATGTGGGTCAGGTGATGAGGATGGTGAGACACTGGAACCAGTTCCTGAGAGAAGTTATGGATGCCCCATCATAGGAAGAGTTCAAAGTCACATTGGACTCGGCTTTGAGCAACCTGATCTAGTGAAAGGTCTCCTTGCCCATGGTCAGGGCCTGGACTAGATCTTTAAAGGTCCCATACAACCCAAACCATTCTATGATTCTATGATGAAGTGATGAGTTTGGATCCTGGGGTCCAGGTTGTTTCCTAATGCTCTGATTGAAAAATCTGAGTAGGAAGGAAAGGTGTGGTAGCTGCTGTGTATTTGTGAGAGAAAGAGGGAAACCATCAAGGTTCAGCTCTGTAGGCAACCAGAGAAGTGCTTTCTATAAAAATATGAGAAAAAAAGAAACAAAGCATGAAACTTTGGGTGGAAGGAGTCAAGGCCAGACACAATGTCTCTTACTATATACTCAGGGGAAAAACACGCTTTACATACTTGGAAAATAACATACCTCTCAGCCTTTTTTCCTAGTAGAAACACTTTGCAATTTTGTTCAGTTCCTGGAATCAAAAGAAGCAACTACCCAGGCAATTCAGACCACGCTACAGACCACAGCACTGGTTTCCTTGGCCATCACAGCAGCAGGGTGGTGATTGTTCTGCTGCTGCTTCCTGGTTGTCCTGAAGATGAGGACTGGGTAAATGAAGCAGAACAAAACCAACATGAAGAATATTATCATCAGTACACAGCAAATGACTCACACAATGTTCCAGGTATTTGAGTGCAGAAGTTTTCTCTGCTGGATTATTTGAATGAAGCACATTATGTTTGATTGTGTCAGTAGAAAAGATTTTTCCTCCAGTAGCACTTTTAGATTACTTCTTCTTCCTCATGCATTTATTTGCAGTAGATGCAAAGAAAACCTGTGTGTTCTGCTATCTTGCTTTATACTGTTGAGTATAGATGTACGTTCTTTTAGACAAGGATATTATTATTTGTAGCAATGGGGAACAAAGACTCCCACAGTTATTTAACTGCTTGGTGTGTCCTGGGGGCGGTCTGATCTTGAAACACTAACATTGTAATAAAACATGATGATAATAGTGTCTTTGGGAGGGCACTTACTGAAATTGCTTTTTTGGTGTTGTCAAGCACTTTTATTTACCAAATAGATAATAGACTATAAATTAGAGGTAGTAATTAAAAATTTGAACTTATCTGAATGTAGTTTTCAAGGAGATAAGAGATAAGGGTATTCCTGTTCATAAAATCTACAGTGCGCAGTCAGAAAGGTGACAATCGTGTGTGATTCAAGTGATCTATGATACTCTAAAGCAGCAAATCACATAGCTGTGGCATTTAGTAACAGCTATCAGGTGACAAAGAAAGATGGATCAAAACATGTTTGTACAAAACATGTCCATTATGAATGACAAATATTAATAAGTACCACTGATTTTAATGCAAATAAGCATCACGTTAATAAACATCATATCCCGCTGAGAAGCCCTTCATATTTTAAACACGGTCTGTCTTTCTTGCCATTGTCTCAAAGGCTGAGAGCGCACAGGCCTTACATCTTCCAAGTTTCGACCTCTCAGTCAGGATCAGTTTTTGGCCATGCCCTACCATGGCATGTCCTTGGCCACCCATAGTCTCCAGAAACAGCAGCTGAAGCAAGGGGAAAATAAAAGGTGGTGGAGACCCATCCTCCAACTCCTGCCTTCAGGAGATCTGTGCATGGAGTCGGATAAATCCTATCCTCAGTCTCTGAAGGTTTGGGGAATGGAGAGGCTGGATCTTTCTGTTAGGCACTTAGTGAAAATGGTTAAATTTACATGGGAGAGTAGTGGTTTGAGTAGCCAGAGGGGAAAGGGCTTGGTGTCCATCTCAGGGACTGTAGGGGAGAAGATGCCTCACAGCCACACTCCATGGTGAAAAGCTGGCCAACAGTCATCAAAACAAGATTTAATTAGCTGGGGGCCCAGGTCACCTCAGTGAATGTCCTGCTTGGTCCTCTCCTTAAAAAGGGGAAATTAATGTCTCTCAGGCAAACCTGTGGGAAGTGGTGATCCTTTAGCTGGGGACGGAGAGCCCTGGCACAGGGACAGCAGGGGAAGAGGATCTGCCCCGGCTGTGCAGGGAGGACAGCCCTTCTCTCCCACACAGGGCTGCCCGGGGCAGTCACCTTTCCCTTCACTCAGCTTGGCCCTCACCACTCACTTCGGCACTGGGGTCTCTGGGCTCTGGCCTAATGCACCCCAAGGCATCTTTCTCAGGCTGGGAGCATGGGTGTCCATGCAGCGAAGACCCCCGTGGGGCCTCCTCTACGATCTCCCTTGCACTACTCCCCAGTGCTCCCCGGGCAAGGAACCATTTGTATCTCCAAATGCAGCACTGAAGCACGTACTTGGTCCCCAAGACCTGTCAGCTGCTCTCAGTGGGGAGGAATGTTCACTGTAATTAGCACTCGGCATCCCGGGGAGCACCAAAGGCGGGCGCTGGCAGTGGCTCTGGCCCTGGGTGTGACGCTGTGACCCGCTGGGGGAGCGGCTGCCTGCCCATGGCTGCAGCCCTCCTGCCCGGCCGGGCCTTGCTGGGGCTGGTGGCCCTGCTTCGAACGGGGCAGCTTTGCCCTCCTGCCACGCTGCCTCCCCCTGAGGGCTCGGCCTGCGGCTGGTGGGGTTTGTTGCCCGCAGGGTACGGCGTGCCCTGTTTGGGCAACTGCGTGCCTCAGTTTCCCCGGCCGGCGGTCGTCCGCCCCAAGCAGTTCATAAACTGCAGCGAGGACAAAGATGAAAGAGTGGAGTCTCGGTGCTACTTTTCCAAGTTTATTTCTCTGCCCCTAAGGACAGGGAGATAGATCTTGAAGGGGAGCTGCTGCCGAGAGAGTCTCGGGTTTCTTTGTCTCGGCTCTGGGATTTATGGGGGTACAGTGAGAGGAGGGTACAGCAGGGCCAACCGATCAGGAGGTTGACGACACATGCCAGGAGACCAATAGAGACATCTCAGGTGAGAAACAAAGTTATACTAACTTACAAAAATTATCTCTAAAAAAGATTTCAGACCATGAGAGCCAGCCACAGGGTCAGAGGCTCTGTGACACACCAGGTGTGGATGTTACTATGGCCCAGAGCTCTCTTTGGATTCGTCCTCTGGGATAGAGTCGGACGAGGGGAAGTCGACCCACTCTGGCCCCCTCGCTCCGACCATGGGCTGAATCACAGCAACACCCTCCCGCACGGGCCGTCTGCGCCTTGCGAGCCCCGGCGATAAATCTGCCCTGGGGTTCGTCTCCAGCAGCCCTGGCAGCTGCCATTCCTGCTCGGCTCCCTGTGCAGAGCTGGCCCTGTGGTGTACAGGGACAGTCAAGGTGCCCTGGGGAGGGCACACTGAGGCTGGGCCACTTGGCAAGAGTCCAGCCAGCCCCACAGCCTGGGTGCTACAGCCATGGCACAACCAGGGCAGCACTGCAGCCTGCCTGGCACAGCACGGCACAGAGCCAGGGACGTGCCGGCTGCTGCTTTTTGGCCTCTGTCACACTCCCTGGGAAATGCACCCAGGGATTTGCATGGACTTCACCACCCTTCAATGGTGAGGGAGTGGAGGTTCCTCCTTTGCTTTCTTTAAAATAAAAATTCAAGCCGTATTCCATGCCCTCACTGCCTCCCATACAACTTCTAATGCTTGCAATTAATTATTTTTCACTTTCATTTTTGTAAAACACAAATGTTTCTCAGGAAGAGAAATCTGACAGCTCTTACCTAGAGGGTGCTATATAATCCTAAAAGTAGGAAAAAAATTAAAATTAGAAATAAAAAGCAGGAAAAATCAAAGATATTTGGCTGTCACCAGAAACCCATGAGTGTATTTGATCTCGGGGAAAAAAATACGTTAAAATGAAGTGGAAAACCCAGAAAAGGATAATGGAAAGACAGGTGTAAATTTAGGGCCTGGTGCAGCCAGCAGTGAACCAGGGAGAGCTGAATCTTGAGTACCACGAAGAGGTGGGCTGAGTGCTGCCGAGTGCTATTGCAGGGACAGGGAGGGCGACTTCTTGCAAGGCTGGTTTTAGGTCACAAATACTTCAAAATTAGTATTTTCCCCCCCGTCAATAAGTGAAACCTAAAAAAGGCAAAAGGCATCTTGTTGATACCTTAAGTGGAAAACACCCTTTCAAGTATGTTTGATAGTGATCTGAGATACAGCTGCCAGTCCTGGCAGGCAGCAGCAGCCCAAACATGCTATTCTTAGACCTGGAAAGCATAAATAGGTCAAGTTACAATTCTTATAAACACCATCTCCACTAAAATCAGAAATCAATATGAGGTCAGAAATTTGCAGTATGTTGAATCAGCAAAAAATGGATGGGGTTGGTAAGAGCATGGTGCTAATAGCACCAAAGTTGAGAGCTCCCCCCTCCTGTGGGCCATTCACTTCAGGGTGGGACTTCATGGTCCTTCTGGGTCCCTGCTAGCTTAGGCTATTCTGTGATTCTGTGGGTTCATTTAGACTCCAAATACCTGTACTTTTGGTTCATCCCCCTTTTTACCAAATGTGGTTTTGCTCCATATGCTATCAGTAGTTGGAGACTTCTCCCTGGCTGGAGAGGTACCATGAGCCCCCTGAAGGTCAGGCAGACACAAGACAGCAGTACAGTTTGGGGATGCTTTTTATGTACATATCCTGAGGTAAAGCTAAATAGTTAATGAGATTAAAAAAAATAATTGCAACTTGTCAAGTGCTCAGTGATTGCTAATAAACACATGGCATGTGTGACTGGGCTGATTCCAGAGTCACAGGGCCTTGTTTACCACAGCTGAGAGGGATGCACAGGTTCTGCCAGTCCACCAGGTGCCTGACTCCTGGAAATGTAGTTCTTCAGTCATGCCTGTCCTTGGCCAGTGCCAGCCAGCCAGGAGCCCTGGAAGCGCGTGGGAGTGACCACTTCCAGGCCACGTTTGCTGAACATGCATTTCAGGTCCCATTCTTCACTAGCTGCATCAAGGGCTTCCCAGGGACTGGGGCATCAACGGTGACTGGAGGCACAGCAGGAGGCAGAGTTCTCCCGAGCAGGGCTTCCCAAGGTGTCCTAGAGGGGTTACCATCGCTGCTCTGCCCCGATCTCCTGTGTCTTTTGGAGCTACTCACATCTGGTTGACACAACCCTGAGCAGCAGTGGGCTGCTTTTGTTAAACTGCTGGCTGGAACGGAGGCATGATGGGCAGCAGAGGCGGATGGGGCTGGGCAGCTGAGGTGGTGCTCCACAGGGCACTGTGTCCCTGAGAGGGCTGTGCCAGTGTCCTGCCCGCTGCTGAGGGTGGCTATGCCTCCACCAGTGTCTGTGCTGCTCACACAGGACACCTCACCAGGGTCCTGGCTTCCCCAAAGCCACTGCTCTCTCCTCTGTGCTCTAGCCTCTCTTCCTCTCTGGGATGGAAACATTTAGACATGGAGGGAGTTAATTTGTAGGCCAAAAAGATGGTTTGGTGTAAAATGTGGGTAGAAAATCCAGTGGAGATTTTAATCCTGCATTCTCTTCCTCCCCCCCACCCCCCCCACCAAATTTTCATCTGCTCAATTTTATTCCATATTTTATCCAGTCTTTGGGGCTGGCGTTACAAATTTGTTTCTACTCTATTCCACACAAGTATTACATTACAGCTCAGGGACCTCCTTCACGTCCATTTGAGCACTGCCTAATTATAGCTCGAGCTGGCCTTGTAAATAGGTACAGAATCTTTTCCAAATCATGTTCCTCTTCATCCTTTTCATTACAAAGGCAGATGGGCTGCAGTTGTTTATAGCCACCTTGGTGGAGGAACCAAGACCAGAACATCTTTATCAGCACTGAGCTCATACTGATCATGAAAAAAACATCCATGCTTGATTGCAGACAATGAGAAGGGAAGAATACACCAAAAGGAGGTTTTCAGATAAGCCTGATAGGCAGGGAAATGTCTGGAGACTGATCAGTGAGCTCTTGACAGAAAAGACTGAGGCTTAGCTGAACCTGAAATGAAAGAGGGATCTGTTAATTGTGAGTCTCAGCCCTTTCCCTGATACTGCAACTGAGTCCATGGTGTGATTTAATTCCTTGCCCTTGTTAAAAGAGATTCAAAGTTCTGACATGTTTGGGATCCCATTATCAACCAAAATCCAAGTTAAATCTTTAAGAACTTCAGTTTTCAGTTGGTATAAATGTGTCAAGTCCTGTGATTCATAACGATTTTCACAGTGTCTTTGAAGTTTCCCTTGCAGCTCCAGCATGAAGAAACATATTAGCAAACAGGAACACTCCACTTAAACTGAAAATCGTATATGCGTGTACTGTAGTCAGAAGTGCTTGACAATAGATTTGAGTCCTGAGGTGCAAAGCCATCAGGCGAATGACCTCCTAACCCAGCAATTTGTGTTTCACCTTTCAAGCAAATGTTCTGGTTTCCAGGTCCTAATTCAAAGGGCAGCAACAGTATCACTGTTAAGTTCTTAAGTAGCCCTTGGCTATACTGCAGCTTTTAAAGTAGGAATAAAATTGTACTTACATATTAGCTGACACAAGATACAGCTGCAGGTTGGGTAGGTCCTGCCCGTGTAACTGAATATATCTTTCATTATATCCTCCAGGCTGCTCAAGACCTCTGCTGGCAGTGTTTAGAAGACTGGCAAATCATGCCAACTTAACTGTAAAATGAAATAGTCCACTAAATTTATTCATTAGCAACACACTTGCAAACGGGTATTTCTTGCACCATGTTAAGCACTGCCACTACGTAGAGAGAAGTCTTAGTCCCTGACAGTCATAAAGTTAACTGTGAGTGTATGATACCACAGAGGTAACTGTTTGCACTGCTCGCTATAGTCTTGGTCATTCATAATCACCGAGGTCCTGAGAGTTCATCAGAAAGAGAACTCAGAGCACAGGTGGTCTCTTTCTTCTCTGATTTTCCTTGTTGACGCCTTATGTTTTCATGCTATTGACCCTCTCCAAAGAGGGGCAGAGTCTCCTCTCTTCCTGATGCCACTTGTGCTATTTTCTGTTATCTTGCCAACAGTTCTTATCCCATCTATTTCTATGCCCCCGTGCTTCTCCTCTCTCTGGGCAAAGAACCGTTTGTGTATCCAACTGGTTTTTTTACTGGGATACCTCCGACACGCAACTACAGCTGTCTTTTCCCCTTTGATGTTGACTTTGCTCACGTGCTTTTGCAAAATTGTGCCTACCAATGCCATCACAATGTGTCAAAATACTCGCATGCAGTTGGCAGTTGCCTTATTTTAGTGTCCGGCTTGAGGGCAAGTTACCACTGATGTTATCCTGACTAGCGCATGTCTCTTCCATAGGTGTCAGGCCTCTGTTTTGACTACACTGTACTGATATGGAGCAACCCAGGCAATACTCCATCTGCAAGGACATGCACTTCTGTAACTGAGGTGTTAAAGAACATGGTACCGAAGCAGACATCACAGCAGCCAAAAGAATCCCAAAAAACCAAAAGGAAAATAGAATCATAGGAACCAGATTAACAAAAACCAGCAAGAGCTAAATCAGTCAGAAACTATTATGATAATTTTTGGTAGTAACTTCAACCTCCTGCTTCTGGCGAGACCAGCCTGGCTGCAGGGCATTTGAGGCTCATTGAGGATTCCTGGGAGCCTTTACTCTGTATGTCTTTATGGAGTACTTTGCCCTCACTTTGTTTGACTTCTGACATCCTCCTGGAGGTTTCCAGCTGGTACCAATGCTACAACAGGCAAAACGGTGGTCCAAAGGGCAACACCTTCCTTAGCTGACCCACCACCAGGATAAGACTCCGAGCAAAGAATGACGTGGAAGACCTGTGGGAAAATGGCCCGTGATCCCAAAATTAAACCTGTCAGGCTAGCTGTGGTGATGATCATTGGGATCTGAAGAGGGACTGAGACAGAACTGAACCACTCCAGATCCAATGTATCTCTTCAAATGATTCTAGCCAAACAACAATATGTTCCCGTATGTTGCCCACACTCATCGCACTCCAATGTTTGGCTCCAGGGTCTGAACAGGGAGCATGGGTTGGCATCACATCTCACTCAGAGGTCTCCAGGGGTGCCACCTGCTTCTCTTGGAGCCCATATATTGCTCTGTGCATCTGTGTCCCCATGCCTCCAAGAAGAGAGTCCTCACTAAATTCAGTGGTGGCACTGGTGACTGCTGTGACAGCTGCTTGTCTGGAGTGCAGTGAGAAATGACTGCAGCTTTCACGTGGGAAATGAAAGACCTGGAGTCTGTTTCCTCAGCCTAGGGAAGACCAGGTTTGCTTCTCCGAGTACAGCTTGTGGGGGATATTTTTCACCCAGTGCTGTTAAATGTGGCATTCAAGGCTCATGGGATGATAGGGACTTGGGTTGGGGGGGATGGGGGTGACAGGACAGTAACTGAGGTGCAAAGTGTCCTTGACCTTTGGCTAGGCTGAATATGTGGGACCAGACTGCAGGAACACAGGGTCATGGTCCCTCCCTTTGGCTCTGTGGGCCGTGGTGTCAGAGACTGAAAATAGTTCATGCCTCAAACATTGAAAGTTTTGTTCATGACAAAGAAGGTGCAACCGAAGAAGCCTCTCTGAAGATTGGGACTTTGAACTGAAAGTCAAACTGCTGATTAGATAAAGGGAAATGCGTTGTTCAATCATCTCAGACTGAAGGAAAGGTATGCATCCACAAAAGGCTGCCACCAGCTGCAACAATCCCCAGCTGCATTTGGGGTGGGGGGAGAGCACAGCTTCTCACAGAAGCCAGGTTTATGCAGACTCCCCGCAACCGAGGGGGGAGGAGGAG
>VZTI01003257.1:44525-80925 GCA_013397865.1 Struthidea cinerea
AGGCAATAAACACCCATCCTCGGATTACACAAACTGGCCCAGCTGTGGAACCCCCAACCCCACAGGGCACATCCACGGGACTTTCACGTGAGAGGCTTGGCCCCACAGGACTGCACGTGATGCAACAGACCCAGAGTCTGCTGGAGAGACTGCATCCCCCCACCTCCAGGGGGACATGCCCGGCCATGCCTACCTGGCCTGGGCATATATACCCATGGGATTCTGTGCTTTTTGGGGGGACCTTCACCACCAAGAAGACCAGCTGGAGAGGATCAGTGAACATCGTTGGGACCCACGGAGTGGTGATATTTTCCTTATTCTGTCCCTGTCACTCTTTCTGTCCCCCCCACCTATTTTCTACTTCTTTCTTTCTTCCTCTCTCTCTTTCTCTCTCGTATTTACCATCAAATAAAACCCTTACTCTTGTCACTGGCATATGGTCTCGTTTGCACCTTAATTTGGGCAGAGGCATTTCTAAGAACCTTAACACGGGTCACATGGTATCACCCTGCAGTTCACAGAGCAAGGGTTATGTACCCATTTCATGTACTGCCTGAACATGTGGCTTCTGGCTAATGGAATGGAAAGCTTCTAAAAAGCTGAAACTGGTTACACTTCAGCTGCATTGGCATTTTTGTGATATTTCTTGGACTACAGAAAGCCCCTCTATTGGTCAGTGGCAAAATCTCAAACGGCTGGAACAAGACTAGATCCATTTTTTCATTAGGGGCATCACTATTTGAATATAACATGCCTGCATAACAATTTGCCTGTGGCCTGATTCAGCAAAGCTCAAGTGCACTCAACTCTGAGTGAGAAGAGCTATTCTGAAATCAGCAGCTGACTCACGAACAGCTAAACATGCACTTAAGCACTTGTTGGGGTGCTGCAGCATGGCTCCTTGCCTGCGGGGACCTCGGCGCCCAGCCAGGCTGGGGATGGAGGGAATAGACCCTCCCCCCCACCCCCTGTGTTGTACATTTATTATATTATCACGTTTTTGCCAGTAGGCAGAAAAGAGGTTGGGATCTAAGAGCCAGTGGCACTGGGGAATTTTTCCTTCCCTGTCCTGGCTGCCTTCAGTTCCAAATGGGAGTGTGGCTCTCAGAAGGTCCCCTCCTGTGTGTCAGCTGGGATACAAGCACCCAGCAAGCTGCACACCCACATTCCTTCCACCGTATAACTAAGGCACTTACTTAAATGTTTTAAAACACTTTGCTTGTAAGTGAAGAGGTATTTTTTCAGGCCCAGAACACTCACAGGGAGGTTTGCTTTTGTTGTTTACTTTGATTTCATCAGCTGTGTCCATTTTGGGGTTGCTTCTTAGTAGGCAGAAAAGGGCTGAAGGTGACAGTGGGTTATTTAACCAGTGCCCTCAGTGAAGAGTTACCGAGTTCTCCTAATCCTTCTCTGTGTGTTCTCTTGATTTCCATGCCTAGAAGAATAAGAGGACTAAACTTTAGCTGCAACATTATACTGCAGGATCCTCACTGCAGAAATAATTCATCCAAACAAGTCCTTCTGGGATTAGATAATGCCCAGCCAGTCCTTAATATGATTTTGAAGCAAGAGCTGACAGGTGTCCTGTGGCAGGGATGGATGCACATTCCAGGGATAGCTGTGGGGGGAGCTTTGGAGCCCCAGACCCATGGCAACCGAGGCATGATGTTGCCTTGGCCACGTTGTCAACAGCAGGCTCTGGCTGTACATTGTGCCTTGGCTGTTTGAGACCACACAGCTCGTCCCAGGAAACCTGCCAGGCGTCACGACTGCACTGGAACAGGGCTGGTGTGAATATATGGAACTGCAAGCTGTAAGGAATACTTCAGATGCTGCTGCAGCAAGGACTAATGACTGAAAAGGAAAACTCTGCTTGAAATTCAGGGTCTATGAAGATTAGCTTTCAACCCTCTATAAACTATCAGAATCTGTCCTTTGCCTGTCCATAAACACCAAGGCTTTCAGATTATCTCCTCATGGGAATTACAGGCTCCAAAGGTCTGGTAAAAGACCCATATTCACAATTGTAAAAAAAATCACAGTCCCAACAGGGAAATCTTGCTACCTAGAGCACGAGCAGGGAATTTGTGGTCAGTATGCTTATTTTTGAAAAAATAATTTTTGAAATAGACTTTAAAAAACCCCATCTTTCTTAGATTGTGACAGAAGATATTTACAGTACATAAAGTGTATGGACAAGACAAATATTTTTAAATGTATGACTTTGACAAGTGAGACTGATCCCGGCTGGGTTTAGATTGCAATTTTTAAGCAAATTTATTTCAGTTACAATACAGGGGTTAGTGGTGAATCCTGCATGAACTCCAGCCTTCATATCTAGACTCCCTTTCCTCCTTGCTGAGAGCATCTTGTGCCACGGCTGTGTTCTTTCTGTGCTCAGGAAGCAGGTTTGTATTAGAATAAAATGCTTATAACAGATGAGGGTTATTTTGGCATCTTTAATGGTGTCTAGTTATGAAAATATTCCTTCTGGTTCTTCTCCATCCCCAAGCTGGAGATGGAAGCAAAAGTTGGAAGCAAAAGAAGTTACTTTTCCAGTTGTCTGGACTATGCTAAAAAGAAGTGTAAATGTCTTGTGCTCATACATATCTACACGGCTGCTTTTTCTCTATTCCTCTCCCCCTGAGACTGAAGCAGGTGGCTTGTGAAAGTTGGAGAACTCAAACTGTATTAAGGAAACGTTGCCCCAGCCCTTCAACACTCTCAGGAATTTCTTCTTGGGTTTTCTGGCCTCTGCAGATAGCACCAAAGCTGTTCCAGTCCTGTGTAGAGCTGAACTGCAGCACGACTCTTCTTTGTGAGTGCTGGACACGCAGGTATCCATGTGCTCCTGTGAAAGGCTTGGCACTGAACCCATGAGGTTGGCTCAGGAAGGCTCATCCCCATTCCTGGGGATCTGCGGGTTAGATCATCCCCACAAGGGGTGGTTGGGACCAAGGCAGACATCTGCCCCAGCACCACCCTGCTGTCCACAGTGGCCTGCACTGGCTGACATCCCACAGAAGAGTCTCCAGAGATGCTGAGTTTGGCCTTTCTCCCCACTGACTGCTGGGGCATCTCAGAAAGACTTGCCTTGCTGGGCTGAAGTTGTGCTTTGGCTGTGTGCACCTAAGTCTTCATCATACAAAAAAAATATCATGCTGGCTTTCTGTATATGTCTTTCTCATCTTTCCCCCACCCCGTTCTCTCCTCTGGGTTTATCTAGGAATAAAAAAGAGTCGATGCAATTGTTTCATTGTCCATGAACTACTTACAGCAAACAGCTTTCCAGCATGCCCTTTATCAAACAGAAAGACTGTAGCTTGGTCTTTAGTGATCCTCAGCTTTGAAATTCAAAGAACAGAACTTGCTGTCTATAAAGTAAACAAAGAAGGCTTTTGAATGGAAAAAAACCCCAGGTTTATTTTTTTTTAATAAGCAATATTTTCAGGCTTTCCTCTTTCTGTCTCTTGAATAAAACATCCAACACTTTTTCAAAGAATTTTTTGTCCAAATGAAATAAGTAGACCTGAAAATACTTTCCATTTTTTCGCAATAGCTTGTCCTGCAGGTCCATCCAGTTTTCACAAGAGTGTGAAAGGTCCAAGAGATGGACAGAATAAGTATTGCTTGAACTAAAAACATGACAGAGTCTCTCTGGATTTCCTGGGGTTTAAATCAGGCCCTAGAGGAAGGTTGTTTTGCCGGCTGTGCTGTTTCTCCCTGAGCTCACTGCAGCTACAGTTTGCAGTAAACATTTGTCCAGGAACACATTATAGGAAAACTAAGAAATAGTACAGTATTTACAGATCAGATGAATTTATGTAAATTCATCACCTCAGTGAACTGTTCTTAGGAAAGATAGTGGAAATAAACTGTGAATAATTCATCCCCAGTCCTACAAAGAGGAAGGTGGAAGAAGAGGCATTTTAAAATCTCACTCAATGTGTCAGTGATTTTCTCCAGGCTTTTTTAGCTCAAATGGTTTTTAGCAAAATTAAAAAAAAAAAAAAAGGTGTTAAAATAAGTCTTTTCCAGAAGTTTTCAGGGAATATTTCTAATGGAAAAAGGTGCATACAAACCCCAATGCAGCTAATTTAATACTCCTGACATTTTCTGGTAGCTGGGATTATGCAGAATGAGGAAATTATGCAGCATGAGTAAAAGCCATCGAAGCACACGGACCTGCCTCCGCTTAACTGCCTTCCTGCCACCCAGCTGGTTTTAGGTTATAATGTGCTAGCTAGGCTGAAAGGCTGGTGAGAAATTAGGGGTTGCCACTCTGCTTGCATTATCTTTCCACGGCAGAAACCAGGATATTCCTGCGGTGAGGTGTGCCTCCTATCAGCAATTCCCACCTGTATAGCACATTACCCTTTAGAAACACTTGAAATTAGGAGAGTAGCTATTACCAGTTTACTTCCTCCGACATGCATTGATTAGTGTATCTAGAATGTAAGCAGGAAAATGCCATAAGATTTCCATAGTCTGGCTTCCTGAAGTTGCCTGACTTGGCTTTGACTTTTACAACACCATGAAATCATAGCATAGGCTCCACGGGTACTGGGCAATTCCCCAAGGTCCTGTTTGCATGCTGCTTCCAGAGTGCCCTGCAATGACATTTGAGTTCCTGAACATCCTCCTGTGTTGGGGTGGTGTGTTCACAGCGTGGATGCAGCATCGGTGCCGTGCTGCTCTGCCTGTGCTCAGCCCAGGTCTGCTGCCTGCCCTCCCTGCACCGCAGCAGCGCTGCCTGTGGGTTGCCCGAGCTGAGCCAGGCTCCACCTTGTGCTGCTCCAGCTGCCCCAGCTGCGACTCTCATCCCTTCCTCTCCTGGGAAGTGGATATCAAACATCAACATGAGAGGCTGGATAGATCCACAGTCCAGCTTAGGAAGGGAATGTTCTTGTAGCCTGCATGGATGTACAAAAGCCAGGGGCAGTCAAGTCCCTACTGAATTCCCCAGAGAAGACAAGCCTGTGTCTTTCCTTCTGAGTCGTCAGACCTGCTTGGGTCTGGCATCTCCTTCCAGAGCTGCACATGTGGTCATGGCCAATCCTGTGCCTGAGTGGCCCTTGGCACAAGGGGCTTCTTGGCTATGTGCATATGTACCACAAATCCAAGCAGCAGAGGAGGGCGGTGGCTTTCCTTCAGAGCTGCTCTTTGCTGAAGGACTGTGACCTTACAGTACTTCTAGTGCTTCATTAATTCCAGGAGGTGACATCCTATTAGACCTCCTCATCACATTCCAGAAGTTTATTTCAGAAATATTACATGGACTGTAAGTGGGACAGCTGTTCCCTTGTGACACTGTTAATAGCATGGATCCCCTTTGTCAGGAGTCCCAAAGCTCCTGCTGCTGCTCCTCTCCCAGGCTCAGTTTAACGCTTTGCTTTTTATCTCAGCCCAAAAGAACTCCAATGAAGGTCCAACAAGGTGTACCAGGAGAGGAGGCTTGGAGAGCTGGGCAAGGGAAAGGAGCAAGGGCAGGTCAGGCTACTCTGAGGCTGACCAGCCTGGCACAGTGTTAGTCCTGCGCAGCTGTGCCTGTGCTACTGAATAAAACAAACCAGGGCCATCGTTTGCCCTGAGAGGGGGAGGTAGGCCCAGCTGCCCTGCCCATAGATCTCTTCCCTCTTAAAATGGGATGATCATATCCAGACTGCCTCCCATGCAGGGTCCCAGTGTCATGCTGCAGAAGCCGTGCTCGGGCACATGCCTCTGTGGGGCTCAGCCTTGTGTCCTGGGTGGACAAATGGTACCTTTGGGACTAGTGGGAAGCCCAGAGGTGGAGGTCATCTGTATGGCAAAGCAGGGAATCTCTGGAGTTTTAGAGGGGAGCAGAGCCCTCCACTCCTCCTGTGTGCCTGGACACTTTGCTGAAAAGACAAGGAGCAGCAGAGACACAGTCCTGACAAATTTATGGGTAGGTGAATCCTGTCACATCCTTTTTTTTTCCAACTGGAGCTTAGCTAAATTTTCAGCAACCCAGTAAATAAGGATTTGCACCTAGCCATGTGTGAAGTGTGGCAAGCTGTGCATTGTTCAGTAAAAGGGCTTGCCTCCTACAGGGGATACTTTTGGGTTTATGGTAAACCTGGTGGGGCAGAGATCAAATAATACAACATGCCTTTTTCCTCACTTGCTATGTCATGTGCAACCTGATAACCTGTAATGGGATTCTGAAACTTCTGAATAAAACACAACAGAAAAGGAATACAAAATACAGAGCAGTGAATGTGACAGACATGCAGAGCTGGTGAGCACTGGGTCTGATTCCAGAAGAAAACATTTCTTTCCTCCATGGGGACAGGGCTTGGTGGGTACCAAGTACGTCATGAAGTCCTTCAGGGTGGGCGCTGGGGATGCTGCAGACAGATGGCTCCAATTTTTGTCTCTGTTGTGCACTCAGAAGATCAGTCACAAAACTCATCGCCTCCTGCATGTCTTCTGTGATGTGTTTTGGACAAGACATGCACTAATGAGATTGCAACCCAAATCCAAGGTTGTATTTGTAGGTGAGATCAGCAACATTTCTTGCTGAGATTATGGTCATTTCACAGGCATCAGCCTGCTAAAGTGCTGAAGGTGTTTATGAAATTCATAGCTTGAACAATTAAGAAAACCTGGGTCTGAGCTGAGTGGTTATGGATGAAGAGCAGAGGACTGTTGTGAGGGAAGGAAAGCAGCCCAAATAACCTGATTTTAGAAACAATCTGCATAATGAAACTGGAATGGGCTTTTTGTGCTCTTGCCTACTGCATTTTTAAATCTGTAACTGTCTGAATTTCTGCTGAAGAAGGGATTTTGCAGTTAGTTGGTAAACCCCAGTTAATTATACAATCATGTTTTTATTTGCAGTTTTCTGCCCAAAATAAAATGTACTTCCCTGACATTTCTAAACCAGCTCTGTTATGCCTGTTTAGTGCAGTAAAGCCAGAAGCACCAGCCTCGGCCAGTAATCACAGTAAGTCCCATTTTGGGTACCACTGCTGACCAAGTAAAAACTGATGGGGGGTTCAATCATGCTCAAAAATATTTGTTGCTGGATGCAGAAAGCTCTGTGCCCTACATCTGTCTCCAGCTGTGTTCAGCCCTGTTCTGTCTGGATGTGGTCTCTGAGTTCTGCCAACCTCACTGTAAGTACTTGGGGCCCAACAGCATTTTCTAAGTCACTGTGACTTGTCTGTCACCAGTTTCCCTGAATTTGAATGGGGCTCTGCTTGGCCACTTTTCCCTCCAACCAAGTTTAATAGACTGTATTTCTTGAGGGCACTCACGAAGCAAGAGCTTCTGTTACTTCCAAGTTAAATGGCTTGGGAGACAGTAAGCAGGCAAAGGCATGCAGTCATGCCTCTGGGGGTGGGGAGCAAGCAGGCTCCTTGGCTCAGAGTATCCTGTGCATCCTGCCCTCCTTGGATAACACACACTCCTTGGCTGACATTTCCCCAGCACCTTCCGTTCTCTCAGGCTGGTCATACCCAAGCCACGTGCTGGCAAACCTCAGAAAATAATTGGCACAGGACCAATAACTTCTTGTTATGAGGAGGACTGCACGTAGAAAACAACACAAGCTAGCAAGGTTCTTGTGCCATTATTGCCCAGGTAATCATCAACAACTTCAACCCTTGTCGGTGTGTCGGGGTGGAAAAACTGAACTTTAGCACAAGCTAATGAAGCAACATCCCTCTAATGTTTCCTGGAATAACAAGTTTCTTGTCTGACCTGGCACAGATTGCTGCTTCTCTCCAAAAGCATAACAAGCCCCACAGGAGCTCTGCAGAGGATCAGAGTGTGGTTCCCTGGCTGTTCCTGCTGGGTTAAGAGATCCTTCCATTATCCAGGGTTGACACAGGTCAATGTCATGTCATCCAGCCTGAGCAGTCTATTAGGTGTCAGATGGTGGCTTAGGTCCTATGGGCAAAGTACTGATCTTGTTAATATTATCAAATCAAGTCAAAGAGTGCACAGACTTGCACCCCTGACCCTCTCTTGCAGGGAAGAGTTACAATCATAGAATCATTTAGGTTGGAAAAGACCTCTAAGGTCACTGAGCGCAACTGTTAACCCTGCACTGCTGTGTTCACCACTAAACCATGTCACACCAACCCCTGGTGACATATCTACACATTTTCAAACATCTCCAGGGATGACAACTCCACCACTTTCCTGGGCAGTCTGTTCCAATGCTTGATAATCCTTTCAGTGAAGAAATTTTCCTAATAAAATCTAAACCTCCCCTGTGGCAATTTGAAGCCATTTCTTCTTGTCCTGTCACTTGTTACCTGGGAGAAGGGGCCAACCCCCACCTGGCTACACCCTCCTTTCAGGCAGTTCTAGAGAGTGATAAGGTCCCCCTGAGCCTCCTCTTCTCCAGGCTAAACACCCCCAGCTCCCTCAGCTGCTCCTCACAGCACTCGTGCTCCAGACCCTTCCCCAGCTCCGTTGCCCTTCTCTGGACACGCTCCGGCCCCTCAATGTCTTTCTTGCAGTGAGGGGCCCAGAACTGACCACAGGATTGGAGCTGTGGCCTCAGCAGTGCCGAGTACAGGGGGACGGTCACTGCCCTGGTCCTGCTGGCCACACCATTGCTGATCCAGGCCAGGATGCCATTGGCCTTCTTGGCCACCTGAGCCAAGAGCTGCTCCACCTGAGCTGGATCATGTTCTATGATGGGTAGGAGTTCATTCTTGCTGACACTTTAGCCAGACCACCTACCTGGAAAGTGTCTCCTGTGTTGCAGAAAGCTCCAGAAGATGGCAGATAAAACATCTTCCAATAAAGAAGAACTGGAAGATACTTCAGAGGGGCAGGTGCCAGAGGTGCCCTGAGCCAGTGCTTTCAACCCAGCAGTTTCAAGCAGAGCATCTTGTAAGCATGAAAGGTTTGCACTGTGCAAAATGGGCAGCACTAAGGAGCACATACAAGGGTGAAGGGAAGGTGGGGTGCCTGGCTCCAGCTGCCATAAACACTGAGTGCACACTGGCAGGTCAGCTATTCACTGCTGCAGGATTATGTCCATGACCTGATCCAAAGAGAGTCATGCTGACAGCTGGTTTGGTAGTGCACAAGTTTGATATCAGCAGTTACCTAATCAAGCCCTGAGAGGGTAAAACAAGTAGTTTCCTATTCCAGGGAAGGGAATGAAAGATAATGTATTAATAGAGGAAGGGAAGGAAAGGTATGATAACTGAGAAGGGAGTGGATCTCCTATTTGCCCCTTAGCCATATAACACTTGAGTCTGTGGGCATAAGCGTGGGTGACTGTGTGCTGCTCACTTGCTTCTCTCTGCAGTTGTACACCCTCAGGTAATGAAGTCTCCGTCTGTTCATGCAGAGATGTGTTAATTGATTTTGTAGAAAGCAAAAAGTGGATTTAAGTATTCATCAGTGATGCACAAACTGTGATTACTAAGACGAGAAGAGGGCAAAGAACATTTATCACAAACAACAGAGGAAGCTTAACCTTAGTGATGCGCCTATCTAGTGTTGAAAGACTTTGCTCCCAATACATTACTGGTCAGTAGTCCTGTTAAAAGTTGTTGTTCACTCTTAACACTTGTCTTTCCAAGTGCTGAAGGAGTGTCCAGCAAAGCAGACTGGGAGAGCAATTATAATAGATGTGGATTTTACTTACTAAGTAAGGGGAAAAAAGAAGCACTGGCGGGGCCTGGGCTGAGGGTGCTGGTTTGGACTGTTCCACTAATTTGGGTGTTCAAACTTTTTTCCTGGATTAAATCCTGACAGTCTCAAAAGTGTTTTCAGCTGCATTTCATAGCCTGCAGGAAGCATCTGGGTCCTGGAGAGGGAAGGGGTTACTGGATTGTTGGGAGTATCCATGTTTTACTTTTTCTCATTTATTCCATATAAGTACATTGCTCTGAGAAAGAATAACAATTTCTTTTCATTAGTTAGTTACAAAACTCTGGTCTACATTGCCTTGAGTCAAGGTTTATTTCAGATTTCATCCCACTTACACAGGGTCAGTGACTGATGTAATTAGAAAGTCATTAGGGACCTCTTGACTCTCTTTGGCTGTGTACAAACACCTCAAAAATGAAGGGTAAGTTCGTGCTGAGAGAGGATCTTCTCCTGCCTTCCCCCACTATCAAGTCAATCCAGCCCTTATTAGCTGTGTTTTTCCTAATGAACACAAAGCAATGCAGGCAAATCCTTTGGGTTCAGCTCAGCCCCTGCTAAAACCCATAGCAAGATTCCTCTGGAATTAAGTGAGAGAAGGGTGAGATCCTTCATGAGCTTTTCTTGCTGTATAATACTGGTTTTGGATTTGTTGCAATGGATAATACTGAAATGTGAATGTCAGCATCTCTGCAAAGTGTTTTTGTGGTAGTGGTGGGCTAGAAGAGTTGTTTTAGGTCCTGTTTAGTGGCAGTTTGTCTATTCATCAGACGCCTTTACATTTGTAGGGGACACCTAAATCTTGCAGATGCATTAGGTCTTCCAGCCCTGTTGGCTTCCCTCTGTCCCAGGCATTGTCTGAGGGTTCTTGTCTACAGCATCCAGAAACTCAGACTGCTGTAAAACCCAGTATCTAATTGATGGTGAGTGATAAACTGTGCTTTACCAGGGCTCATGCCATGAAGCATTTATAGAGAAAAACTTTTCTTGTTTAAATTCAACAATACTCCTGGTTCTAATACAGATACCCAGCTTAGTGTGCTTTCCTCTCTACCAGTCCTGAGCTGGACCCAGAGCTCACCCCACATGTTCTCTTTTGCAGACCCCCATGCTTCTTTTTCTTGATTCCTGGATGAAAGCATGTGGTTTGCTACGTAACTCTGAGTCACATAATGCCAGAAGCAGGGCAGTTGATTTCTATTAGTTTTTTTGGTGGGGTTTGGGGATTTTTTGGGTGTTTTTTAATTTGTTCATGGTTTGGTTTGGTTTTCATTTTTCCTTTTTTTCCCCTCCAGACAGGCTCCAGGCTAAGGCTTCAGCTTGCTGGTTCTGTTCACATGCTTCTCTGAGTGTCCCTAGGGAAGAACAGCTCCTTTCCATGTTCCCAGGAATGGGCTGTCTTCTTACTGTGGATGCTGGACTATATAAAATGCCTAATCCTGGTAGTTACTTCCTGATGATCTTCTGACTGCCCCCATCACCCCTCTGAAGTACACCCCTCTTTGTATTCTTACAGCCAACCAGGGATGTTTAACACTCCCCTGTGACTGCCACAGCTTTGTCATGAGGATTTGGGCAGGACATTGTCTGTCTGAGGAGAAATAGTGCTGCTTTCTTGAAGTGCAGCGCCTGCTCCATGGCATCTGTGTTTGCTGTTCCGAGGTAAGTATGACAGAGCTGGAGGCACCGCACAGCACAGCCAGGGTAAGGGCAGCCGTGTGCTTTGCAAGTTGCAGCAGAGATGGGCTGGGAGCTTTCCGAGGCAGGCTCATCAGCCCACAGCCCTGCAAAACCACACAAATGCTGTTGGCTGGAAGTACCAGGGTGCGCTGGCACAACAGCTGGTGGCTACTTAGTAACTAAAGGCAAACCTTCTTCTCAGGAGGGGGCAACAGGCTGCCCTGCAAGTGACTTCAGAGATGCAGGAACTCACACAACAGCTGTATGGGTTAAGTTGAAAGCTTGTCACATACCAGTAGTGCTGATAATGTTGTTCACAGAGATAAAAATTGTATTTCTTCATGGTGCCAGGACATAGTTTATTGAAGACTCACTTCTTTCCATGGAAGAGATCAAACCAGGCTGTAAGTGCACAGATGCCTCACTCTGTGCTAGAGTAAAGGGAGAACAGGACTGACATCAGTGGAAACTCGCAGCCTGACTCCTACTCAGAAGTTACTCTACAATTACTTACAAAGCTGCCCCTTTTTTTTTCAGAGATAAGCACCCTATCTTTGCTTATATGCCCATTTACCAGGATGCAACCAACAGGTTGTAGGTTCACAGCCACCCTTGTTGCTCTGTGTCCATACCTGTTCCAGGATAACTGAACCCTTTGCAGGAGACTTGTGACATGTTGATAGCTACAAAGGCATCAATAATTCTTGATGCAAAAGCACTGAACACCAAGGCCTGAGTACAGAAATCTGCACTCCTCTGTCTCTGACCCTGCTGCGCCAGTCTCTCCTTCACCACCTGTAGAAATTTCCTGCACCACTCGGAAATCACTTCAGAAAAGATTGATTTTGTGTCTGATTTGAATGTGTTCTTCCACTGCAGCTTCTGCCATAAATCCCTCTCATGAATTTCCTTGCTAGTTTGCAGATTGTTTTTTCTTTGAACCACTGATGACTAGGTTTTTGATCTGTTCTGCTAACACCTTATGCCTGTGGACAGCAGTCTGCTGGTTCAAGCATAAAACCTCATAAACGGCATTCATCAGAATCTTTACTGATGTGGCAGAGGTCACAACTACTGTGTTTCTGAAGATGTTGCCAATGCAGGGGTTCATATTCCCAGGGATTTAATGTGCTCCTGCCTACTCTGCCTGCCCAAACTACAGCTCTGTCTGGCAGCACATTTTAAGGTGGTATGGAAGAGTACGGCCTCAGTTATCTGCATGTCTGTGACCTTGATCCTGATTGCTGAAATTCGCTTTACAGGCATTTAAGCTCAAAACCCTCTCCATAGCTTCCCCAGTAAAGTCTGGACAAGGAAGCGCAGCGATAGCATATCCCAGTGCATAGCCATGAATTCCCTACTAGCCTTTAGTTAAATTCCTGGAGAAACTCATTAACTTCAAGGTCTGACATTTAGCATCACTGGGGAAGTTGACTTTTAATGGTTTTCTGTAAAGCCCTGTGAAAGACAAAGTCTGTGTCCCAGAATTCAACTCCATTCAGAACAAGTGGGATGTAAGAATATAGCAGCCGAGATGTAAAATACATCCATTTTTGTCTGACTTTCAACAGCATTTTTGCATAATTCCACCTGTGTTGTTTCATCTCTTGATGTTGTTCACTGCTTGATTGTCTCTGGAGTGACTGGGTCGCTGCTGTTGAAGGTGAATTGATGTTTTCTTCACTCTTGACCTGACATTTAAATTTTTTTGAGACAGCCAGATATAAATGTTTAAAATTAAGGCCCCCTTTGCTTTATCCTTCTTATCTTACCTCTCATTTGTGGTTCTTTAGAAGTAACTTCAAGTTTTCTTCTTTCCCCTCTGTGTTCAGGGTTGCATGTGATATTTTATTGGTCTGACTGCATTGCCACAGAGGGTTGTAGCTCAGCTCACAGTACTGCAACATTTGTCCAGTTGAAAATGTTGTAGGGAAATAAAAGGAGTATCTTCTGAAGTCTAAAATTAATAAAACAACACCCAAAACCTAAGAAAAATACTATAAGAACAAGTATGAAAATAAATTAACTCTGACAGAGAACAAGGAATTGTACTGGCAACAACTGTAAACATCTGTGTGGCTCATGGCCCATACTTATACATACATATACTGCATTTGGTAAGAAAGGTAATGGTGAGAGTAAAAATGAACACAATGTCCTCTAATTGTGTAAGAATGGCTTTGAAATGTTATATGGTACTTCATTAGTAGGCTGGGAAGAACGTGAGCTAGTAACAGCAACTTTAAATATAGACTGGAGCCTTAAGTTTGAGTATGCAAGGCATAAAAAAGGAGCTTTGGCATGGCCACATGAAAGCTGAGAACATCCAGATCAGTCAGAAAAAGAAGAAAAAGTGACAATGATTGGCATTTAAAGTAAAATCACTGTGTTCATTCTCTTTCTCTCCTTTCTGCTTTCCTAATCAGTACTAAATCACTTGGATAAATAAACCAACTTTTTAAAGATACAGCCTTTAAGGTCCTTATGCTTTTTGTTCCTAAAGATCAGGAATAAGTGGGGTTTTTTTGGTGGGGGGGGAGTGTTGGGTGCAGGGGGCAGAAGTTTCAACCTGTGGCAACCTCAGACTCTAATCTGTGGCGAGTTGAAGTCAGGTGTTCAGTCACTGGTTGGATTCGCTGTTAACATCCAGGCACATGCCACAGCTCAGGGGTGTTTATTGGACCTCCTGGTCAGTGCTAAGCCTTTTTTTTTTCACAAGTCTGTGTGCGTGTGTGTGTACATATGTAATATATAGGTACATCCTGTCAGATGACATCAGAAATAAATGTTATATAATTTGGCTCTTCTAAAGTTACTGTGGTCTAGCTCCATCAATCAAAAAGTGTTTCTTTGGCTACATGCTCTCACTTCTAGCAAATGAGCTGCCTTCAGTTTGCTGATGGGCTCAGAAAAGTTACTTTCTTTGCTATACAGAATATTTTAATTTGCTATATAATTTTTATAATGTTGAGAGTATGTAGCATGTTGTGTAGAGAAGCTCAACTATGAACAAGTTGCCTGATCTAGAATTATGCGTGGAATGAGCAAGAGGGAGCCATAAATCCAGCGTGTTTGCAGTCCCTATCTAGCAATCCCAGTAGACTGAGTCCCAGATGTTTGAGGATATCTAGGCAAAGATCATGTAACATTTGCTGTGTTTCTATATGCTTTTCCTGGCTTTCCCTACCAGTCAGTGTGTTGGGTTAGATGAGTTTTGTTCTGGTTCAACAATGAATTCTTGTGATCCTAGATGGTCATCCATGGTCTACTGCAAGATCCTCAGCCTGAAAAATGAGAGGAATATCTGTGCCTGTAGAGGTGAGTTAGGGTGTTCATTTTGTGTGCTGATTAGGGACATTTATATCGCTGTTTCCCTGCTTTGAAGAATGGAAATTTTCTAGCTGTCGTGCAGGACATTCGAGACGGAGATGGACTGGGACAGTGGAGGAAGGGGCTCTCTGTCAGTGTGGAAGTGCAAGTACAGGCCTGAGGACCAGAACTGATGGGTTCTAGGTTTAAAAATACACTTTTTGAGTTTTCTGTTGGCAGAGAGTAAAATGAATCCCAAGGTTTCCATAGCCCAAGGAGAATATTTGGGCGGTGCTGTGTAATATTCAATAATTAGGGTGAATGGCATTCAAATGTTTCACTATTTTTCTGATGAAGATTTATGTGATTCAAGGTGAAGTAGGTGAGGTATTGCATGAGAAATCCACAGATTTCTGCTTCAGAACATGCCAAGGGAGGAAATAGTATAGGGTAGGCTCATGGTAGTCATAATCTTGCTTCCCTCTGGCTAAAAGGAGCATTTTCAACCTGGATTTCCCAAATCCCTGTAAGTGTGGGATGTTTGCCCAAGTTTTCCTTGAAAGGATGGCTCAGCAGAACAAGCATGGTAATAGGACCCTACAAAGCTACTTAGGCATGTAACCCCTGAATATGGCACAGGTTAAAGCCTTTGCTGTTTGAGCTGTGCACTTTAGCTCAAGACTCCCACACAGCACACTGGCTTTTTTGAACGTGCTGCCTAGTTGTGTAGGAGGGCAGTGGCAAGGCAGTCAAACCAAAAGGAAGGCTTCTACTGTTCCGATCCCCCTCCTACCTCCACTGATCCCATGGGAAGACTATTTAGGGAGAACATCCAGCAAAAACCCAAGCAACACTCCCCTCCACCCCCCTGGTTACCCACAGCTGTTTGTTTTGTTGTTTTCCACCGGGTAGGTTTCCAGCCAGCTGGCCTCCCTCACCAGGCCATCGTCCCGTGATGTGAGTGCCAGCGATGGCGCAAAGGGAGAAACCTGGGAGCTCAGGGAGGGGGACAGTGACAAACAAGCTTGGAAACTCTGAGCTAAAGTATGTCCGAGCATGCCTGAATATAAATATACAAAAGGCATCAGAATTAATAAATAATCTGCATGCTATATATCACACTGTGTTTGGCAGTGAGAATAAGGTCAGCGTTGTGGATAGCCTTACACACTCCAGCTTGGTCAGGGTCCCCACACTCCTCTGGCAGTACTGTGCTGCAGAAGTGACCCCTCTGACTTCAGTGGAAATACTTGTTTTTTCCAGGTAGGGGGAAACCCATGGCACTGTCTGCTCCCAGTTCATTCCAGCTCACTCTGCTGTGTCAATTCAAAGGAAGCAAATAGCCATTTCTACTTGTTTGTGTTTAGAGCAAGTTCTAGCAGTGTCTTGAGCAAAGATAAGGGAATGTGGGGTTACAGCTCTCTAGGCCACAGAGCGGTGTCTTTCTGGGGTGAAACACTGCAGGATGGCAGGAATATTTCTCTGTATGCTCAGATAGGTGAAGCATTCACACCAGCACTGAAATTCAATGAGGGAAGAGCATGCAAGAGTGTCAAGAGTTCTTTAAAGAAATGTTTTGTACTTTTCAGCACAAACTAGTCCCAAACTTTTCTATCCAGCAAATGATCCTGTTTCAGTTATTTGTATTGAAATGAAAAGTATATTTTGCTCCTATTCACTTTCTTTTAAATGCATACAAACTTGAGAAGCTGTGCAGACTATAGGTATGGGGAACAGCAACAGCTGTACTGTACTCAAAAAGGTAGATATGTAGACAGGCTCCGTATCCTGGAAATTATCTTGAGATCCTTAGCTCTGCACACAGAACTCTTTAAGTGGCTCCTTCTTTCCCTTTCCCCACACTGGGGAAGACACCAACAGGCTGAAGGAAAGAATGTAGTGACAGAACATGGGAGAATGGCTTCCATCTCAAAGAGTAGGTTTCGATTAGATACTAAGAAGAAATTATTTACTGTGAGGGTGGTGAAGCACTGGCACAGGTTGCCCGGAGAAGCTGGGTGCCCCAATTCCCAGAAGTGTTCAAGGCCAGGTTGGATGGGGCTCTGAGCAACCTGGTCTAGTGGAAAGTGTCCCTGTCCACGGCAGGGGAGTTAGAACTAGATAATTTTTAAGGTTCCTTCCAACACAAACCATTCTATGATTGTATGCAATTCTCTATCAGATCCAATTGACTCCCAAGGGTTGCACACAGCTCTGCTGTTAGCACAGCACCATGGCAAAAGAAGCGAATCAGCCCACAGAGCCCACTGCATAAACAGCCTTAACCAAATCTGCAGCCCAGCTTAGCCCTTTAAAAATATTTGGGGGGGGTGATGTCAGCACCTGGGTTGCCAACACACTTGTTGGTCTCCACCCTCAGCCTACTTTAGTTCCCACACAGGGACAGAGCATCCAGACCAGGTGGGAGATAGGCAGAAGCTTGGAGGGAAATAAAGTCTGCGCTGACCCAAAGTCCAGAGGCAGAACCACTGGGCTCCATTTACCTCCTCAAGGTAAAAGAACTGGCTTACTTATTAGGTCAGATTTTCTCATGTGCAAGGACATAGGAGGCTGGCAAAACAACTTGAAAATGTAGGAATTTGTTAACTGCATGCACTAGGCTTTTAATATTTAATCTGCAAACTAAAGCAGTTTCAATTGAAACTCTCTGTCTTCATACTGGTATGGTCCCGAGGCTTCTCATTTGCACCAGAGACATTACAGCCTAACTTGGTTGTGTAAATTCTTTCTCTAGAGTTTATGCCTCATTTGTTTAAGGGTTCTTATTTTATTTACGTGGTATGCAGACGGGATTAGTGCATGACATTCATGATAAAGTATTCTCTTTTCTCTGCATGAACTCCAAAAACATGTAAAATTCAAAAATTGCTGTCATAAAGTAAATAAAAACAATAACCAACAGAAAAGTTTTTGAGTACAACTTGAATGGGATTTTTGAAATATGAGATTTTTAGCAATTTTCAATTCAATTTTTCCTTGAAACTTCAAGAAAGGCAGAAGTTTCTTGAGAAAGTACTATTTCATCTGTAGTAATGACTCACAAAACATGTGAAGTTCTTCAGAAATGAAAATGTCTAACCTTAGGTTCTCCTTGTACTTTTAGTGGTAACAAACAATTCAGATTTATTAGTCTTTCTCTATAAAATAATAGTTTGCACTTAGTTTCTTCAAAAAAAAATACACAGATAAATATAGGAATTTAGAAACTCTTAACAGTAGTATATTTACAATGTATTCTTGTTGAAAATGTTAAATGGGGCTTGGGCATTTTTCATTTGGAAATGCTTGCGCTAAGCAGGATTGATGTCCACAGACTGCTCACACCTGTGCACTGTATTTTGGGGTGACACTGCGAACGTCCTTGTCAGACGCTGGAAATCAAAGAAGGTGATAAGCTGCCAAAGATGTCTTTTACTTCTTAGCACCCCAGTGCTTACTGACTCCTGGCCACTGAAACAACATTTATTTAGACCGACGTAAAAAGTTCTACTGACTGTGCCACCTTCGTTCATCTGTCCTTTACGTACTTTTCTTTTATTTTTTTTAAGAGAGCCCGTGACCTGAAGGTTGAGCTCAAGGACACATCCAAACAAGTCACCCAAGTTTTCCCTCTGCTCTGCCTGCTGACCTCTGCTGTCTCCTCGTTACTCCTAAAAAATGGAACATTCCACACGAGAGATTTGCCTCAACTTCATGATTGTCCTGATTACTGTAATCCTCATGTGGCTCCTCATGAAGTCTTATCAGGATTGAAAGACTCTCAGAAACTCTGGAGGTGATTTCAGTGTGTGCCTCCATAGACATCAGTAACACCCACAGCATGCCACAGCAATTAGCTTTAAGTCAATTGAGGATGTCATGAACCCCTTTTTTTACTCTCTCCTATCTTTTGCCTGTGCTAATGTTTGTAATGGGTCTGTGATGGTGTAATTATTTTAGTCTGCAGTGATCCAGCTGTAAAATGTAAGATGCTTAGGAACGGTTTGAGGTGGCTCTCTCCTCTGGTAGTTTCTGTGAGCGCTGTATCCCCAGCCCACCACGCTGGCTCATTTGGCAGCAGTGTCAGGTTCTTGAGGGTGTAGAACTGCACTGTGTAATGCAAGAGCCTGTATTATCCAATGTAAGAGGAATAAACTTGCTTAGCAGAAAGAAATACAAAACCTCTGCTTTCACTTGCACATTTTGTTTAAATAAACACCATGTAAAACCATTTTTTGGAGCGTTCCTTATCCCTCTCCTGACCTGAGCTGATAACAGCTGTGGTACAGTGTGATATGCAAGTGGGGTGGTTTGCTTGTTCCTCCTACTTACATTTTAATTTGTATTTTTTAAAAGGTGCTGTAGAATGGAAACCCTGCAGCGTAACAGACATGTAACCACATACACGACCTGTTCAGGTCCCTTTTTTGTCCAGAGAGTCTTACACACTTGGTGCCTGTGGACACGGACTTCAAAGAGAGCCTTTGTCCCACTGAGACATTGTCAATAATTGCGTTTCCTGGGGCTTGATTTCAGGCGGGGATTCCCACAGTCCTATTTTTGGCCAGGGTATTTTTGGAGCAGTGCCTGGAGGGATGAGCCTGGCCAGTTGCAGGCGTAGGTTCCCACTGGCACCCCAGTCCTGCCGTGAGCCTTGCCCAGAGCAGAAGTCCCTCTGGGTCCAGTGTGGCACACCAGGTGCCACAGCACAGCCGTGCCCAGCCTCAGGAGGCTGAGGCGTGACTGTGTCTGGGTTGCTGTGATGGTGTCGTCGCCTGCTAAAAAATCTTGAGCCAGCTTGAAGAGCCCACAGTTCCCGGGCTTGTGAAATCAGTCATCAAGCTCCTCCTAGGCATTTCCCATCTGTCATTTTAATGGCTTCAGAGAATCAACATCTTCTACAAAGTACAGCTTCCTGCAGGAAGGCAGTTAAGTATGTGCCGTGCTGCTGATACACATCTCTTTTCTTTCCAGGAGCCTGGAAGGAGCAGGCAACATCGCAGGGCTGTGCTGGGCTACCCAGGTCTTTGATGGTGAGGCAGAGCTAGCCCACACAGGTGGGATTTGGGCCCATGCTTCAAGGAAATGGCAAACATTCTTGTAGCACCAGTTATTAAGGGTTTTTGTTGCTTAAATTTGCTAACAAATGAGCCCTTGCCCTGTGTCATTTGTAGTGTCCGTCTGGGTTTGCAGTCTCGCAGTTTGTGCCTTTCATTCTCCCAGTCAAGGAATCCCCACTGCAGTGCAATGATAAAAAGTCGCCTCTTGCTTACTCTTGGCTGCAAATGAGCAAACTTGCCTCCAGCACTTCTAGGGACGGCAAAATTTCTGAAAAAAGTGCTGAGACATTGAAATGAACTTCTGTCAGCAATGGACACAGCCTTTCTTTGCAGCCCACCTTGCACCAGATGCTGCTCTATTATCAGTATTGCACCTGGTCTGTTTGTGTTCTTAAGCTTGGCTGAGACATGCAAGCAATGCCTGGGGAAGGACACAGAAAATCTGTTTTTAAATACCGTGGATACTTTATAATTCAGTATGAAAGATGAGAATCTTTCACTGGCTGTAACTCCCAGAAGAGAGCAACACCATGAGTAAATTGACATTTCTGGGCTCATCTCTGTCTAGCAATGGAAAAACCTGAGGTGTGGGCTTCACTATCTGAACCAGCAGTGGTTCAGAAACAGTTCAAAGTGATCCTAGCAGTTTTTGGATAGGAAGAATCACAGAATGGTTTGGTTTGGAAGGGACCTTAAAGATCACCTAGTTCCAACCCCCCTGCCAAGGGCATGGACACCTTCCACTAGACCACTCTTTCACTTTAGATCTATCCCCTCTCGTCCTATCTCTACATGCCTTTGTAAAAAGTTCATCTACAGCTCTCCTGCAGACCCCTTTAGGTACTGAAAGGCTGCTAGAAGGTGTTCCCAGAGCCTTCTCTTGCCCAGGCTAAACAGCTCTCTCAGCCTGTCCTCGTAGGAGAGGTTCTCCAGGCCCCTGATCATCTCAGTGTCCCTCCACTGAACTCTCTCCAACAGCTCCATGTCCTCCCTGTGCTGGGACCCCAGAGCTGGAAGCAGCACTGCAGGTGGGGTCTCACCAGAGCAGAGCAGAGGGGCAGAATCCCCTCCCTGGCCCTGCTGCCCATGCTGCTTTGGATGCAGCCCAGGACACCACTGGCTCTCTGGGCTGTCAGTGCACATGGCTGGGTTGTGCTGAGTTCTCATTATCCAACGCCCCCAAGTCCTTCTCCTCAGGGCTGCTGTCAATCCATTCTCCACCCAGCCTGTATTTGTGCTGAAAGATGCTGAGAAAATATTCTGAAGAGTTTGGATCATCCACAACTTTTAGTAGCCAAACATTTTCAGAGTCGACATGCATCTGACTTTGACAATACAATTAAGGTAAAACACCGTGAACAAGTTCCTGAAAGTGAGAATACCAGCCTAAGTGGTTCCCTTTTCAGGCATCTCTAGTTTTCAAGCAGACTTTGAATGAGATAAGTTACTTGCCTAGGTCATTTGCCTGAAACTGAGGAAAAAGACAATTCAGCATTTAGTGACAGATGCTGTGAAGGGCCAGCACTTTTTAGGTGTTCAGGCACATTAATGTCAAAGAACTTCAACCCAATACAGATATATGAATACAGAATTTCCTAGTTTGAGGGGCCTTAATGTAGGTGTTTGGTGTGACCCTTAAGGCTCAAACTCTCTTCATTACCTTCCTGCTCACCAAAGAACCCCCGGATGAGAGATGATTATGTGGAGATGTATGCTATCATGATTTTCCATCCCTTTGCAGTATAAAGGAGATGGAGAACATCAAAGGACTTCTGGGCTAATAGTGATTTGTCTTTAGTTTATCAGTCAAATTATTCTAGGCAAGATTTTCACTAAAACAATACTTTAGTGCAAGTAGTTGCTCTAGCCCCTCCAGCCTCCCTGGGCAAAGTGTTGGAGTGCTTGACGGTCCTCACAGTAAAAAAGGGTTTTCTTATGTTTCCTGCTCCTGCGTTTGCTCCCGTTTTCTCTTGTCTTGTTGTGGGGCACCACTGAGAAGGGTCTGGCCCTGTTTTGTTCATTCCCTCCCATCAGGTGTTTACATACACTGAGATGATCCCTCTAAGCCTTGTCCAGCCTGAACAGCCCAGCTCCTTCAGCCTTTTTTCATATGTCAGATGCTTCCTCATCTTCATGGCCCTTTGCTAGAGACTCTCTCTGGAAAGTTCAGCTCTGGACACAGCATTCCAGGCATGTCTCCAGCTCTGAGCAGAAAAGAAGGATCACCTCCCTCAGTCTACTGGCAATATTCTGCCTGATGCAGCCCAGGACGCTGTTTGGCTTCTGCTACAAGGGCCCGTTGTTGGTTCATGGTCAGCCTGGTGTCCACAGTGAGCCTCAGGTCCTCTGCAGAGCTGCTTTCCAGCTGCTTGGCCCCATGTATGCATTTGTATGTCAACATTTGACCAGCGAGAAGTTTCACGCAGTGTGCCCAGGACATCAGTGCAGCACAGTTCCTGCTCATGAGGAGGATCACCCAGGTGACACTTTACTAGCCCCATTCCCTCTGCAATCCCACCTCCTCTGTAAAAGGCACTCTGTGCAGCAGGAACTGCCCACAACAAACAAAACAGTGGTTGCTCATGACTGACCTGGCCCAAAAGAGGTAATGTTCCCTCTGGCATCTAAGCATAGATGAATTAGCCACATACAGATCCAGAAGCCCAGCAGCAGTCTCTCCGGTCACTTTACTGGGCTTTGGATCAGACCATAGCTACCTAATTCTAGATGTTCAGATTTCAGAAGCTTGACTCTAGGCCTGGTAATTTGGAATTGCTAAGCCCTTAGCACCTCACTCCACAGAAACTCAAGACACAGGATGTTCAGCATGCTTTTGGGATAAATCAGACCGCTGGTTTATGTGCCTGGATACTAACCTAGAAAAAATTTAGGCACTGAGATTTGAAATTTTGGCTAAATTGTTCAGTGGGGTTTACCAGAATGCTTTTATCAATCCAGTGTGTTTTCAGCTGAAACCAGTTTCCGTATTTTTTTTCAAGAAAATTGCTTTTATCAAGGAAAAATAAAATTTGTCAAAGGCAAATGCCATGTTTGAAAGCCAACTGTGTCCACTTTGCTTTTGAATGATGTGTCACTGCTGCTGTAGGCTGTGTGACCTGTGCCCCTTTCTCCTTTATTGCCCAGGCTCCAGGCCAGGTGGGGGTGTCTATCCCATGTGACATAACCAACCACTCTCATGATGTGCTACCTCCAAGTCACGAGGTAGGAAACTGTGATGCAATGAGAGAGACGTGAGTACGGAAAAAAAAGTGATTGACATCAAGGAACTGCACATGCCACATTCCTAAGTGGATTGATGACAAACATTTTCTTAGTGACATTTTTTCAGTTTGCAAAGATTCACTCAAAATTTTCTGTGGAAAAAAAATGGCACACTGTGTAATCTCTGTGTTCAGCAGATGGAAATATATAATGTGAAATGTGTAAGTTCTGTGTATGTGTTCAGCAGATGACATAGAAAAGAAGACAGAAACGCCAAACCTGTGGTTCTCAACCTTATCAAGGCAGCATTCCTCTGTATGCACAGAATCTTACTCTGGGTCATGCCAAGAAAAATGTGAAGCATAAATAACTTCCTCGCTATGTAGCAAGTCCAGCACAGTTCTATTTATACAACTGCATTTGGAAGCGTGCCAGACGCAATAGATGCCCTTGCAATTCAAGAAGAACTTGGCACTATCATAATCTATATTTTGCTGGTGCAGTGAGCTAGAAGGGATCAAGAAGACTGACAGGTGCTGGCACCCTGGGTCGCCATTGCAGGGGCTCCTAAATCACTCTTCACCTACACAGCTGAGCTGGTTTGCCCCCTGCGCGCAGGGCTTACCCACGGATTAGCGTCTCGCGAGCCTGAACTGGGAAAGCCTTTGGCACGTTTCTCAGGGCCTCGTACAGCTTCTGCTCAAGCCAATCAACTCTGACCTCCCAGCTTAACAGTTCAGCTGTCAGCTTCTGCAGAGAGATGACAGCATTTTCAAGCAGGCTCTGCTGTGCTTATCAGCTAATGCCAATCTCTACTCACACTGATCTGTGAGGGAGTGCAAAGAAGCATAAATTCATACATGGAATGAACGGAGATGGTCTTCTTGTCCCACCCTGTGTGCTGTATTCCACGTGTACTTNCAGCCTTTTTTCATATGTCAGATGCTTCCTCATCTTCATGGCCCTTTGCTAGAGACTCTCTCTGGAAAGTTCAGCTCTGGACACAGCATTCCAGGCATGTCTCCAGCTCTGAGCAGAAAAGAAGGATCACCTCCCTCAGTCTACTGGCAATATTCTGCCTGATGCAGCCCAGGACGCTGTTTGGCTTCTGCTACAAGGGCCCGTTGTTGGTTCATGGTCAGCCTGGTGTCCACAGTGAGCCTCAGGTCCTCTGCAGAGCTGCTTTCCAGCTGCTTGGCCCCATGTATGCATTTGTATGTCAACATTTGACCAGCGAGAAGTTTCACGCAGTGTGCCCAGGACATCAGTGCAGCACAGTTCCTGCTCATGAGGAGGATCACCCAGGTGACACTTTACTAGCCCCATTCCCTCTGCAATCCCACCTCCTCTGTAAAAGGCACTCTGTGCAGCAGGAACTGCCCACAACAAACAAAACAGTGGTTGCTCATGACTGACCTGGCCCAAAAGAGGTAATGTTCCCTCTGGCATCTAAGCATAGATGAGTTAGCCACATACAGATCCAGAAGCCCAGCAGCAGTCTCTCCGGTCACTTTACTGGGCTTTGGATCAGACCATAGCTACCTAATTCTAGATGTTCAGATTTCAGAAGCTTGACTCTAGGCCTGGTAATTTGGAATTGCTAAGCCCTTAGCACCTCACTCCACAGAAACTCAAGACACAGGATGTTCAGCATGCTTTTGGGATAAATCAGACCGCTGGTTTATGTGCCTGGATACTAACCTAGAAAAAATTTAGGCACTGAAATTTGAAATTTTGGCTAAATTGTTCAGTGGGGTTTACCAGAATGCTTTTATCAATCCAGTGTGTTTTCAGCTGAAACCAGTTTCCGTATTTTTTTTCAAGAAAATTGCTTTTATCAAGGAAAAATAAAATTTGTCAAAGGCAAATGCCATGTTTGAAAGCCAACTGTGTCCACTTTGCTTTTGAATGATGTGTCACTGCTGCTGTAGGCTGTGTGACCTGTGCCCCTTTCTCCTTTATTGCCCAGGCTCCAGGCCAGGTGGGGGTGTCTATCCCATGTGACATAACCAACCACTCTCATGATGTGCTACCTCCAAGTCACGAGGTAGGAAACTGTGATGCAATGAGAGAGACGTGAGTACGGAAAAAAAAGTGATTGACATCAAGGAACTGCACATGCCACATTCCTAAGTGTATTGATTACAAACATTTTCTTAGTGACATTTTTTCAGTTTGCAAAGATTCACTCAAAATTTTCTGTGGAAAAAAAATGGCACACTGTGTAATCTCTGTGTTCAGCAGATGGAAATATATAATGTGAAATGTGTAAGTTCTGTGTATGTGTTCAGCAGATGACATAAAAAAGAAGACAGAAACGCCAAACCCATGTGGTTCTCAACCTTATCAAGGCAGCATTCCTCTGTATGCACAGAATCTTACTCTGGGTCATGCCAAGAAAAATGTGAAGCATAAATAACTTCCTTGCTATGTAGCAAGTCCAGCACAGTTCTATTTATACAACTGCATTTGGAAGTGTGCCAGAGGCAATAGATGCCCTTGCAATTCAAGAAGAACTTGGCACTATCATAATCTATATTTTGCTGGTGCAGTGAGCTAGAAGGGATCAAGAAGACTGACAGGTGCTGGCACCCTGGGTCGCCATTGCAGGGGCTCCTAAATCACTCTTCACCTACACAGCTGAGCTGGTTTGCCCCCTGCGCGCAGGGCTTACCCACGGATTAGCGTCTCGCGAGCCTGAACTGGGAAAGCCTTTGGCACGTTTCTCAGGGCCTCGTACAGCTTCTGCTCAAGCCAATCAACTCTGACCTCCCAGCTTAACAGTTCAGCTGTCAGCTTCTGCAGAGAGATGACAGCATTTTCAAGCAGGCTCTGCTGTGCTTATCAGCTAATGCCAATCTCTACTCACACTGATCTGTGAGGGAGTGCAAAGAAGCATAAATTCATACATGGAATGAACGGAGATGGTCTTCTTGTCCCACCCTGTGTGCTGTATTCCACGTGTACTTGCCAGTTCTTGGCTGTAGTGGGTGGATGAGGGAGATGAGTAAGAATTTGGTTTTGGTAGCAGTTATTAGATAAATGTAGACCCAGGCTTCCTTCTACTGCAGCTTGTATGGCAGGCCCAGAAAATTCCTACATGTGCCTGGATGTGCCTTAATCTTTTGGCTTTGAATTTATGCCTCTTGTTGTACCCAGAAGAGCAGCCAGAGTTGTTTCTCTCTTCCAAATGACTGTTTTCCTTGTGTTTCAACTCTTCCCTCTTGGGAAGCAGGCAGTGGGTTTAGTCTCAGCCTCGTGGCCAGAGACGTACAGAGTCTACCAGAATAACGTCACACCCTGTTCATGTCTGCTCCGCCCTGCCGTCCCTGCCATGTGTACAAAGGCCCGGAACAAGTGTGGCTCAGGTGACCTGAAGATCAAATTGATGGTGCCAGGATAGTCATGGTGATCCAGCTATCTAAGTTGGTCAGGAGGGACTTAATCCCTCATGGAGATGTGCCTCGGGAGAGGGGCTTCTGGAGAAGATCCTACCTTGTGCTCATAGAAATCTGCATATTTCTACATGCACATGGTGTTTATGTGGGCTTGCACATCACTGTGACAGCCTGCCCCAGAAGCATCAACCAAAATATCTAGTGGGAGTGACCCAAATCCTTAATCAAAACTACGGGACACATTGAGCAATAAATAATCTAGAATAGATTTTGCATGTACCTCTTTTCCCTGCTGTATTCAACCCTTTTGCTGTTCAGCTTCTTGTCCGTGGACATCTCTTGTCACAGCTGAAAGCAGGCACGTAATTTTTTAATACCTGCAGCACAGTTTCACTGGTGACTGCCAGTTCCAGTAGGATTGACCCAAGCCTTGTTACCATGTTAGGCAGTGTTGGAACCCTGAATGCTGAGAATTTCATTTTTACTACACTAACAAGCAACACTCTTCAAAAGCACACTCTATTTGATCTTAGGCCTTGGGAAAAACTTCTCAGATTGTGTTGCAGTGCTGAGATTGTTGCTGTGTAAATAAAGTTATAGCACTGGGTGGAATATGTAGAGATATAGAATTTAGGTATATGGAATATAGTAATATGTATATGTAGCAAGATGGAAGATTTTGGGTGTGGATTTGTACTTCTTCTTTCTTCTTTCTTCTTCACCAACCTGAGTTTTCGGGTATTGGTTCAAGAAATCCGCTCTGCGGGTCAGGTATAGATACTCATAGGATTTTAAGTAAAAACATATTACTTTGCAATCTGTAATTGGGTAGATTAGAGTATAAAAGACCTTGAAAATAGCACTCAGGGGCCATTTTTCTACGATTTTTCCACTTTGTTAACTTAGAAGGCAGTCTCTGTGCAGCTGTGTCATAGATAAGAAATAATAAACATAAGTCCGTAGAGAACTTCACGTCTCCCGCTTTTTAATTCAAACTCTGAGTAAAACGGACTCATGGAAAAACAAAAAATTAAAGAAGAACAAAGCTAAAATCGAGAAGGCAGGATCTTCTTCTGCTTGCTGCAAACCATTTCCCCAAAGTGCTCCAGTGGAGCTGGGCCTGGTTATATCAGACAAGGATCTGCCCCTCTGTGTCTCTCTGGTTCTGATCTGCCCTCCATAAAGTTCTGTTTTAGCATCACCAGGAACAGATATGCCAGAAGTAGTTTTATATCTTTCGCTTCAACACAATTTTCAATAAAAGAATTTCACTACAAGCAATATTAAGTAACACTTTAATGAAGCTGCAATTTGGAAACAGTGAGCCTCACGCTTTGAATCTATCGCTGTATTTCAAACTGTGCTTTTGAATTGCTAGGTCCTAAAACTTACTGGGCTTGGAACAAAATAAGTAATAACAACTAACTGAGTTTAATAGACTTCTTTTTCAACAAATTTATTTTTACAACCCCAGTAGAATTTTAAATCTAGTCTATTTTTTTTTAGTGGTTTAATTCTAAGTAAAGTCAGAAGATCATAAACATTTAAAACACTAAGCCTTGGTTGTTTTCTTCCTTTTTCAGTATAGGATATTTCCTTACTTAATGATACCTCTGGGTACTTCAGCTGCATTTTCACTTGTGTATCAAGAAAACTGTTAAGCTGAAACTATCTCATCAGATACAATCAATTCCATGTCATAATGAGGCTAAATAAAGTCTCCTGTGTGATTAATAAGTGGGAACTTACACCTGTTGTCCCAGAGTTGCACTCCCTTTGCAGCCTTGGTTGTGAGTTTTGGCTCTTTTCTCTGCTGAGGCTGCACTCACCTGAGCACTGAAATTACTGGAAACTCCCTTTCAGGCTTAGGGAAAGCTTGTCTGCATAAACAGCCAGCTCCAAATGTGTAGTGCTCAGCTTCTAGATTTAAAATCATACCATACTGCATCCCCTGATATAGATCAGGGTGAAATTCATATGGGAAACAAAACAATCAGCAATTTCAACAAATAAAGGCCCATTTAGCCAGAAACAGAAAAAGACCACAGTTAGGCATATTGGTTTTTTGGGGTTTTGTTTGGTTGGTTTTTTTTCTGGAAATATTACTAATTACGAGATGAAGTTGGACGATTTGGAACATCTGTTGGTTAACCAGGACTGGCCTCTGAGAGAGGTGGGAACTGGGAGACAGCCATGGGACGTGGTGTTAATGAAAATGTCAGAAAGACAAAGGCGACAGTATCAGTAAGGAAGGGGCAGCATACATTAAAGAAATCTTTATCAAAATAAACTAACTGTTAAAAAATACAATAAGCCTCTAGCCTGACATTTCAAAAACAAGAAAAGTGCAATGAGGACTAAAGTGTCAACCAGAATAAGACACCAGGGAGGTTGTAAGGCAGAAAGCATAGCGGCCATAGAAAACTTCAGCTTCACACTGCCTCCACAAAGTGGGAAAATGTCAAACTGGACTCTAATTCCAGCTACATTTTTTAGCAACATAAATGATTTCTCCTTGGGCAGTCAGATGTCACAGAAGGAGAAGCCGTGCAGCCATTAAAAGAGCACGGGATCAGCATCAAATGTTACCTTTGTAAAATGATGGTGTGACAGTCACCACAACGTGCATGAGTGAAACTTCCTTATGGGACTAGGAAGGGTACAAGAAGAATCAGCAAAGCACAGGGAGGAGTTATCAATAAAATACTACTACTTGAAACACAGAAAATGTATCTACATTGGCAAAACTTAAAAGAACTCAGAAAAGTAAATAAGAGGTTGTAAGGAGGGCAAGAAGAATGTTGATTAACACCAGGGCAGATGCATTAAAAGCTAAAAATAAAATACATCAGAAGCAGGCAACCTGCCAGGAGACTGCAGGGTTTGCAGATGATAGATACAGAGCAGGAGTGCTCAGAAAATATGTTTGGTACAGGAAAGGTGTATTAATTACCTGCAGCAGTGCTCACTGTGGAAGGGATTAGGAGAGTTTCCATGCTAGAAATTTTATCTGCAGGTGATGAGAAATGGTCTCAACTGATGGGCCAGAAGCCAATAGCATGAACAGTGATATATCAGCAGGACCAGATGATGTTCACCCAGTGATTTTAAAGGAGCTTGGATATGAAATTGCCTGCCAAGTTACCGTGGAGTGTAACTTATTGCTCACATCCGACTGGTACCAGAGGAACAGGAGGTGGCAGATGAAGTATCAGTTTTTAAGAGGACAGCTGGGCAGTTACAGACCAGGAAGCTCCATTTCTGTATTGGAAAAGAAGCCAAACCACAGAAAAGAAACAGACAGAATCCAAAGGCACGTAATTGCCTTGGGTTGTCAAGCACTGGAACAGGTTGCCCAGGGAAGTGGTGGAATCAACATCTCTGGAGGTATTTAAAAGATGTGTGGATGTGGCACTCAGGGACATGGTTTAGTGGTGGACTTGGCAGTGCCGGGTTAATGGTTGGAGCTGATGATTTTAAAGGCCTTTTCCAATCTAAACAATTCTACATTTCCATGAGTCTAAGTGGAAAAAAGTCAGCAAGGCTTCTGCAAAAGGAAATCTTGCTTGTGGTATCTATTACAATTGTGAAACCGTCAGTAAAAGTGAGCCGATCAGTACGTTTTGAAAAGCACAAACTGTCATGGGACAGAAAGGGGAGTTCTCCCTTTAACTGGGCGAAAGACAGAAAGAGAGTGGCAGTGAACAGGGAAATTGTATAATAAAAGGGTCCACAAGAGACTGCATTGTTTAACAGATTTACAGGAAAAGAAGAAGGATTGCAAAATTTTCTGGTGGTATAAATGTCATAGATGAGGGGATTGCAGAAAGTCATCTGAATGCCAAATCATAAGTGATAAAATGGTAGATAAAATTAAAAGTTGGTAAGTGTGAAGGAGGATGCATAGGGAGAAAGAACATTCGAACACACAAAATAATGAGCTCAGCAGACACTGGCATACAGGAAAAATCTAGGAATTACTGCAGAGAGTTCCCTGAACACATCAGCTACATTGTCAGTGTTGGAAAAATTGCAGAGGGCAATAAAAACATAAAAAGCATTGTAACACTTTCGGCTTGGGAAGAAATTTAGCAGAACTAGATCCCTTTACCTTAAAAAAAAAAGGTAACTGAAGAAAAAACATGAGTAGTAGCAAATAAGGGCACAAAGACTGGCTATTTGCAGTCTCAGTCCATCAAATAAATAGCAAACATAATAGTGACATATAAAATGAAGAAAGGCATTTCACAGAACAAAACTGAGATGTAAAACTCAAAAGTACAAGCTGTTCTGGAAGAAAACAGAACAGATATGTTTAAAAATGTTTAGAAAAATCTGCAGAAGGAAAAAAAAAGACATCAAGTCCTGACAAATGAGGATAGACCTGCTGGCTCCATAGGAAGCTTAGCCCACAGACAGCTGAATCTCAGGAGGTATTCAGGAGAGTTATTGCTCCTTTTTTCACCTGTCATCAGGGCACCAATGTGACCTGCCCCAGCAGCAGACACCAGGCACCTCCCTGGGAATGGGGGTGGGCCAAATAAGACAAAAGAAGATTCTTAGCAGCCTTCAAATATATACAGCATAGCAGCGAAGAAGAAAGCAAAAATCTCTTTTCCTTGCACACAAAGTAATGGGTTTGGATGTTAGCAACAGACACTTCAGAACAGTTTTCTTAGTCTAACTAACGGGTGGCAGAGTTGATTGCTATCTACACTGTTGAGAGGTGTGGGGCTACTAATAAACAACTGGGATGCTGCCAGTTGTCCCAGGGAATTGGTTCAAAAATCCATCGGAAATCCTTTATAACAACTGTCCTCAGCTTGGAGAGGGATACTTCCTCTTGAGGAGCTCCTATGAAAGCAAATATCAAAGGCTTCTTTCAGGGTTTAAGAGGCCTCAGCCTTCCCAGCTTGGCACAATGAAGAGGAGGACATTTTACAAGGGAGAGAAATGCTAATAGAAAGTTGCTGTAATTTTCTTACAGGAACAAGTAAGGGATATGTGAACAGGCCTATGTGCACTTATCTTGATGGAATTTAGGAAGTGCTTAGGTGACTCAGAGCAGTGCTTCACAGCATGGAAAATGCTTGCCTCAGGAAAGACAAATGCTGCACCGGTTTTATTTCCTTCAGGCTACTCCTGTCTCTTCGGGATGTCTCAGATCTTGAAGTGCAGGATCCTTGGCAGACTTTACCCAACGTGAGGGAATTTGCAACAGCCAACTCCTATTCAGGCAACTTTTGATAGAATAGAAGCATAAATTGTGTCAAGTTGGAAGGGGACCCATAAGGATTATCGAGTCCAACACCCTGCTCCTTGCAGCGATACGTAAAACGAAACCAAATGGCCAAGAGCATTGCCCAGCACTCTGCGAACTCTGACAGGCAAATTGAGCGAAAAATCACCCAGTACATTTCCAAAGCCTTTAAGGGCATGGCCTCAACATGACTGCCAAACTCTGAATTCCGTCAGGAACTCAACTATAATGCACCTAATTTTATTAACAGGGCTTTCTTGGAGATGGTTACAAAGCATCCCCACTGCTATTGTTCCAGCACTCAGTGGCAGCAAAGGGCTGTAACGCGGGAATGACCAGGAGCTGGCAGAGAGGGTTCTTATTTTTGCCTCGGAGGCCCGGGGCACCCAGGCAGCAGCACTGGGAGCTGTCCCGGCCCGCAGCGCCCGGCGCTGTCCAGGGTGCTGAAGCGGCGACGCTTCACCCTCCGCGGCTGCCGTGGCGGCTCTGACCGGCGGGAGGCGGTGGCAGCGCCGGGTCTGGGAGGGAGGGACCCTGGCACTGGGAGAAGGGGGTTGTCCAAAATCTCTGGATTTTTTTTGAGAACAAGACGAGAAATCTCGTTCTTTTACCCCCGAATGGTCCTTGGTTACAACGCAGAGGGGTCAACTGGAAAGCAATTAATCATAGAATCACCTGAGCTGGAAGGGATCCACAAAGATCACCAAAGTCCAACTTCTGCCCCTGCACAGGACAACCCCAAGAATCACACCATGTGCCTCAGAGCATTTTACAAGTCCTTCTTGAGCTCTGTCTCGTTCAGTATTGTGACAACCTCCCTGGGGAGCCTGTTCCAGTGCCCAACCATCCTCTGGGTGAAAAACCTTCTCCTCATACCCAACCNTCCTCATACCCAACCTAAACCTCCCCTGACACAGCTTCAGGCCATTGCCTCGGGTCCTGTCACTGGGCACCACAGACAAGAGATCAGTGCCTGCCCCTCCTCTTCCCCTCACACAGAAGTTGTAACTGCAATGAGGTCTCCCCTCAGTCTCCTCCTCTCCAGGCTGAACACACCAAGTGACCTCAGCCACTCCTCATACAGCTTCCCCTCTTGACCTTTCACCATCATAATGGCCCTTCACTGACCATAATGTGAGGCTGTTCATAAAAATGTTGGTGCTTATGACATTGAAGTTGTTTTTTGTGGTTTTGTTTCTGTTTTTTTCTCTTACAATTTCAATTTCATTGTATAGTCAGACATCAGTGGCGAAGACTTCGGTTGTGGAGGCCTTGAAAGAAGAAAAGTTTTGAAGGGGGAGTGAGACTTTGGTTTTCAGGAGATAAGAATGCAGGTGAAAAAACAGGCAAGGAGGCAAAACCCAAAGGTATGATGGTCAGCTAGTTAGAAACTAGAAAAAGTGCCAGGCATCAAACAGAGAAAGCTGCCCCCTCTGCCAGGGATATCCGACTTTCTGTATTTAGGTGGTGTTGTGGTTTAGTCCCAGATGGCAACCCAGCACCACCCAGCCACTCCCTCACCCCCCCAACAGTGGGATGGAGGACGGAATCAGAAGGGTGAAAGTAAGAAAACTCCTGGGCTGAGATAAAGACAGTTTAATAGGTAAAGCAAAAGCCACACATACAAAAAAAAAACCAAAATAAGGAATTAATTCACCGCTTCCCATGGGCAAGTAGGTGTTCAGCCATCTCCAGGAAAGGAATCCATCACATGTAATGGTCTTTTGGGAAGACAAACACCATCAGCCTAAGCATCCCCATTTCCTCCTTCTTCTCCCAGCTTTCTATGCTGAGTATGATTCCATATGGTCTGGAATATCCTGTTGGCCCCAACTTTGTCCCCTTCCAAATTCTTGTGCACCCCCAGCCAACTCACTGCTGGGTTGGTGTAAGCCCTTCCCAGCAGTAACAAAAATACCTCTGTATTATCTGTTTCCAGCACAGATCCAAAACACAGCCTCACAGTAGCTACAATGAAGAAAATTAACTTCACCTTAGCCAAAACCAGCAGAGATGTTGCTTAAAGGTCAGATTTCAAGTGTTGCAGGATGATGATGATGCTGTGATAGCTTTAAACAAGATGAGACGCTGTGTTCCATGCCCAGTGTATATATGTACAGAATAACACAAAGTTCAGCCGTGTCAGAGAAGTGGCTGGTACAGCAGCTAAGACGAAACAATGAGATCATATCCAAAATTCGTATTCACCAACTATAAACCAAGGTATTTCATTCTCAGAGGGTATCCTACTCGTCTTTTGGAGAAAGCTTCCTCATGGCTAAAGCGAGAAAGGAGAGCATGGGAATTCAGGCCTCTTTCATGCACTAGAGTAATTGAAACCTATACTATTTTGCACCTCCTTCTCCTCAAATGTGATAAGTAGGTGTTACTTGTCCAGGTACAGGGATTTTGTGAAACTGAATTCCTCATGATGGGCAGAGCATTACTTGTCCTTGTTGGAACATGGCTATTGGGACTCAGTCATACAACAGCAGTTAGCTGAGATACACTGATATTATGTGGACTTGTCAACAAAAAAATTTGCTCTCTCTAAACCACAATATTTTTCCCATTTCCCTTTTGTTCCAGACAATTTAATATGAAGAAAACGAATACATTGCAACTGCTTTGATCCCAGGAGCAGCAGTGAGCTGAGGTATCCTGGAATTAACTCCTGGCACAGTGCATGACGGATGTAGAAGTCCCGCTGCTTGTGCGGGTAATTCATCACTCTGCAGTCCCCAGCTGCAACGGGAATTTCAGGCTTATCTTTTTCCTAGATAGGTACATGGTCTTATGAACATTTTCACTTGTGCTTATATCCCTCTCTGAAGTTTAGGCAATTGATATTAGGATTATATTGATTAAATTTTCAGTAGCATCACAGATGACCTAACCCAAATGGCATAGGCAGCATTGCCTCCCACAGTGATCTACCCCAAAGGCAGTTTGCTCTCTTTGGGGAAGAGAGTCTCTAATTCTCATCACTCAGATGTCTAGGAGCTGTCATTGCTGTGCCTAAAAATAATGGAATAGAACTGTGACATAGAAGATAATCACCATTATGTATAAAACTCATAGGCAGTGATTATAGACATCCATAATAAATTTAAGAGGATCACAAAAGATACTGTTTCTAGACAGCGACGTTTAATGCTTTATTCTCTACTCTTAAATTGCACGTATACATGCAAAATAAAGTGCCAGCATCTCTCTGATTTGCAGTTCAGACAGCTCCAAAATGCAGGTTCCCACCACCTTTCTGTATCTTTTGGATCTCTACTGGAATTAGAAATTAGTTTAGTGCTCCTAAAGCACTGCGATTTCACACAAGGAGAAAGTCACTGGCAAGCTTTTTAAATAGTCTGTGAGGATATGAATGCTTAGTCTACCCTTTAATACAAGGGCACTCACACCAATGATCAAGGAAGTCTTCCTGACCCATTCACTGTGTTGCCAGATGAAAAATCATCTACACCTGGTGAGCTAACACAATGCTTATTCTTTAAAACCCACTGGTCTGTGGAAGTGCACAATGACCATTGTGTAACAAGGGGAACCGGAAAGCAACCAGCCCCAGTTCTGCCAACTATTACAAGTTCACCGATCCTTCAGGTGGGACTTTGGGATTGCTGACCACCAGGGACCACCAAAGAGACCCCCAGCACAGAAGAACACAAGTGTAAAGGGGAGGGAAAATATGTCAAGGATTTCAGGGAAATGTCTCTCACAGATGTATGTTTATTCTGGGACAATCAATGAATATGTATGTAAAATACAGTATATTAACAAGAGCTTTCCTGTACTCAGCACAGTATTTCGGAGGAGATATTCCCTCATGCCTCCAGATGAATAAAGAATGCCTGATTCTTAATATTACATTGTTCTTAAAGAGTTTCTTTTCTTTTTACTGATTTTTGGTTACAGCTAGATAGTTGATGTTCACATCTCCCTCAGGCCTGTCTTTTTATCCAGCCAATGAAGGAGAGTACTGTGCTGGGATTATAACTTCTTGCCGGGGCTCAAGATCCCCTGTTCTTTGCTGCTGCTGGATTCATTTCTTATGGTCAGATTTGGAACCTGTGTAAACTTGCTGAGTTTCATAGCAGACAGGCAAGAATTACACTAACAGAGGCCTGTCTCAGGCATGGACACAAAAAACCCCCAAAACCCCTATTCTGTTCTGCAAGACAAAAGAAGCCGATTCTTCCTGGAGAGAGCCTGGTGGGAGGCTGAGGGTGCTTTAGGGGCAGAACAACCCCATGCGCTGTCAGCAGCTGAGCTAGAGAAGCCCTGGGCTGTCCGTGCAGCCACATGCTCACGTCCCTTTCCCACAGCCCCCAAGAAAAGCACAAAGCAGTTGGGGACGGCAGCCTGGAGACAGCCAAGCTTAGAGCAGCTTTCCTACCCCTGGTGTCACAGTGGCCCCCTGCAAACTGGGACAGGAAGAAGGGGCTCACCAGGTCAGGGCACTTCAGAGCAGCCTTTTCAGAGCTCTGCTCCCACTGTTCTTTTCCTGCTCTTTTTTGGCCACAGAGATATGTGACAGAAAGTGACACTCACATCCTCTGTGAAATGGCTTGCTGACAAATGTGTGAGAAGGGCCAGTGGGGCCAGAGGCATGGAAACTGGAGGAGAAGTGTATGCTGATGCCTTAGGTTTTATGTTTTTCAAGTCCTGTACTGCTTAGTGTGTAACTCTGAGGTTTCTTGCAGCCTGTTAACTTCTGCTCTCTCATGCTAGTTAGACACAACAAAGCCTCTCCAGGCCTGCTTCTCAAGGACACTCAGACCGTCCTAGGCCCAAAATGTGTAAACCAAAGACTCTAAAGG
>VZTI01003257.1:81011-98247 GCA_013397865.1 Struthidea cinerea
ACCTACCTTTATTCCCTTATTCTGTCTAGTCTCTGTGTCTAGGAGGCCAGATAAGGCATCAATGCCAGTGTGCTTGAATTCAAACCAACCAACCACTGTGAATGGAAAACTGGGAGAGAGGGAAGAGGCGAAAGATGGCTTAGTCATAGCATCTGAAAGGAACATGTGAGACCACCCAGAGCCAAATCAGCATCACAAATTCCCCTATCAAAGAGAGACAGCAAACCGCATCCTTGCGTCTTCTGCATCCTGCTCCTTTGGTATTCCCCCATCCAGCACATGAAGCAGAGGCAGATTCTCAGGGGTGAGCAGGCAGGTTTCATAGGCTGATTGCCTAGAGGCACTTTCTAACTGTGGACAACACTCCTATCTTGTCTCTGGACCATGGCCAAGGTCCCCACTTTGGCCCTTAACCTCCCCTCAGGGCTTTACATCTAGGCTGTGCCTACAAATTACTGATACTTCCTGACTAGTCTCTTTCGAAAATCACAGATTTCCTTCTCACCCATGCAGTAGGCACCAGGGATCACAGAATCACAGAATGGCCTGGTTTGAAAGGGACCTTAAAGTTCATCTGGTTCTAATTGCCTGCAGAGACACCATTCACTAGACCAGGTTGCTCAGAGCACCATCCAGCCTGTCCTTAAACACTTCCAGGGATGGGGCACCCACAGATTATCTGGGCAACCTGTCCAGTGCCTCACTACCCTCACAGTAAAGAATTTCTTCCTAATATCTAATCTAAAGCTGCCCTTTTTAGTTGAAAGCCATTCCCCCTTGTCCTGTCACTACATGCCCTTGTAAATAGTCTCTCTCTATCTTTCTTGTAGGCCTCTTTAGGTGCCGGAAGGCTGCAATTAGACCACCCCGAGGCTACTCTTTTCCAGGCTGAACAATCCCAATTCTCTCAACCTTTCTTTATAGGAGAGGAGCTCCATCCCTTTAATCGATCATCCCTGGTGTCCCTACTCTGAAATCACTCTGACAGGTCCATGTCCAACCTGTGTTGAGGACCCCAGAGCTCGATGCACTGCTCAAGCCGGGGTCTCACGTCTGTCCTCATTTCCAGTGTCCCAGTGCCATGCCCTGTTATCCATTGGTTGGGTTTCTCACAGTCATTTCACAGTGTGTGCCTTCCTTGGTTACCCTTTCAACTGGGCAATACTGCCTGTAAACATACAACAGGCCACCTCTTGTCCCTTTTTCCCAGCTCCTCTTGTGCTGCTCTGCTTTGCTGAGCTGCCAGCTGTGCTGGTGTCTGTTGGCTTTGTGCTCCCCCATCCTGCTGCTCTCCCTCATTCCAGGCTGTAAGGTTTTTGGGGAATACACCACCTACAGCTTTGCCAGAGGAGCCTTCATCACAGAGGAGCCCAGGCCTAGGAATGCGACGACCCAAGTGACCAGCCCTCTGCCCTTCCTCCTAACTCATTTGGAGCTAAGCTGCTGTACCCAGCTCTTGCTTGGAGGTTTTAGAGCTAAATCTCTTTTCTAATTATAGTTCTATACAGAGTAGAACACTTTACTAGAATGAGTAATGACCTGATTTCTATGTGCACTGCTCACAGGGGAAAGCACAAAGCCTGTTCTGCTATGTTCCTACAGGATCTGCTAGGAAGAACCCTGTCTAATCTTTGGCAAGTCTTACAGAAAACCTGCATTGCCTCAAACTAAGGAAAACAATGAATAATTCATTTCCTTATCATTTCAGGATTGTTTTCTGCAAAACATCTATTTTAATAATTTATGTGATTTTTAGCTCCACCATGCAGCAGATGCAGGAGTACAGAGGGGACCCCTACTGTTCTTCTCAGTGTAGCCTAGAGGATTCATTAGTGCAAAATTTGAGCTCTCATTGGACCAAGTTCCAAGTGAGGAATGAGAGGTGGAAATCAGGGTGGTTAATAAGACTCAAAGTAGAACAATTCTCTGAAAATCACAGTTCCAGAGGAGTCTTCCTGTGATGCCAAAATGGTCATATGTCGATGATGTCAAGCTTGTTGAGAGCCAGCTGGGGGACAGAGGGAAGTATATTCAGAGTTCTCGTATTTCCCAGTATGTATACAGAGTTTCCCTATTTCCCCAACAGCACTTGCCAAAGACATGAACTTAACAGTAATAGAATTGCACTCCAGTTACTATTTCAGGCTGTAACTGATTCCGACCTCAGTCAGATCCATCCAAGAGGCAGAGCTGCAGATGGAGGTTTCCTTTAGAGCTCGGGCAGGAATGACTACAATCTGCAATACCCCACTAGGGGACAACCCTGCAATGCTGGTCACTCCTGTGGAAGGGTCAAAAATCTCTGGTCACATTCTGACAAAAAGGGACAGATCAGCAAATGACATGTTAAAAACTAACCACAATCCATGAAGGGAGGGATTAAGAAGGAAATGATCCCTCGTAATGGAAGGCAATGTGTTCATGATGCTACCAGTGATTCTTTGGGCCAGTAGAGGTGGATCTGGGTTCATTAACCTGAGCATCAGCACTCTGTTCACATACATCCTGTTCCACCTAATAGCACTTACTTCAGCTGGGGATATGCTGAAAATGCCCTGCTTGCAGCAAAGTGTTTCAGCCTGCTAAGTCATCACCAGCCATGTGTGCCCCACAGGGCACACAGTGGGCAGAGGTGCTTTAAAAAGATTGCTCTTTCATTAAAAAAGACAGTAAATTAATCTCCTTTACCCTCTACATGACAGTAAATATTTCAGTCGAGCTTCAGTGCTGCTTCAGGAAGCAGCCAGGAGACACAATTGTCCAAGACAAATCATATAGATAAGGCAGACCTTGTTTGCTTCTAAAAATAGTATATAGAAATACCACCAGTGCCAGCATCTGAGAAAACACCTTCCAAAAGAGCCAATTAGAACAGCAGCAAAAATATTTCTCCTTGCCTCAAAGAAAAAAAAAGCTACAAGCCAAAAAGTGTCAGGAAGCTGGAGTAGCACTTGCCATCCTCCTCCTGGCTGTCATCAACCCCCCGGGTGCAGATCCTGTTGGCTCTCACAGCCCCAGCTCCACAGATGCTGGCAGACCACCAAGGTTAAAGAAGACAAGTCAGTGTCCACCTCTGCTGTTGAAGGAGCCCTGGTAACAACTTAATTACACATTAGCTGGTATGAGAAAATGCTATGGGAAGTGCCTGAATCTTTAACAGAGAGAAATATAGGCCACCCTTATAAAATTATGCATACAGAATTAAAGAACTCCAATAGTACATAGCCCTTTTTTTATCCTGGCTTTAAACAGATCAAGGTAAATATTTCTGCATTTTAATGCATTCAACCTCCCAATATTATACTCTCATCAATTATAGTTTCATCTGCTGACCCAAAGCAATACATATCCTGCATAGCTTCAGCATTCTATCTTGAACTTTATACAATAAAGTATCAGCTTAGGCTTACAACAAGGCTGTGCCTTTTTAAAATGACATCTGGGCTGCGTGGCATTGTCAATGTAAATTATTTACCTGAGAAAAATTACCTGTTAAGAAAGAAGGTGTCCATCTACTTTACAGTCTGGGCAGGAAGCACTTGCTGCCCAAGACGCACATGGCCAGGCATGAGCTGGCTGGTGAAATGCAGCCACCATGAAGCCTTGGAAAGTCTGTCGAAAGATCCAACCTAAACTTTCTCTATACTTAATGAAACCAAATTCTGCACCCTGCAGTGAGTATAAATATTGGTTCTTCTTTATTGAAACAACTTTTTATACTTCCCCCCCCCATTTCTTTCTTTTTCTTCTCTCTAGGGAAAGCAGCATCCAGTTGCTCACAGGTCAGTTTGGATCTGTACTAAGTGACAGTGTAAATTCTAATTTTTTTAAGAAAAGCTTGGGTTGCGTCATGGTAAGAGGTCATTCCTGGGGAGGAAGGAAGGCAGTGCCAGACAGACATCCTCCCTCAGCAGTGCCCAGCCAGTTTTAGGCACTCACCAGGGATATTCTCTGCCCCAGGTTTGACACGGATTTTGGGAACAAGCATGTCACAGGCCAAAGCTGAAGCACAAGGGAGCAGGAAGATAAGATTTGGAGGCACCAGCATGCAAAGGCTCCACAGGAGAAAGAATTTCACACTTAGCTTCATTAAATCCACCTTCCTTCAAGACAGGAAAAATAATCACCCAAACCAGTTAGATTATAGTGATACAATCTGACACAGAGCCAGATGACATTTTCTGATTTTATTTGAAGTTGACACCTTGAGACAAGGCATAACTGAGAGGATCAGAGCAGCAAGAAGGTAGCAGGCACCTTCCCTCCCTCCCTCCCTCCCCCGCAACTCCATGAACTCCATTGCAGAGTATTAAAAATAAACCAGTGTAACCTAATAAATTGCAGAAAATATTTAAGTCAGAGTGGGGCAAGGAAAGAAAGTGAGAGCCTAAAATTTGAAACAATGAAAACTGTTTCTAGAAACCTATTTTAGAAGCTTCAAGAGTGACACATAAAAGTCCTTAAGCTCTAATGACTATAAATAACCACTTTCCAAAATCAATGGTATTAAGTTAAACATGCATAGTTTTTATTCCTTGTATTCTCATGCAAAATATGCTAATATTTCCAGTTCCATAATTCCAAATTCATTGGAGAAGACTAATTATCGCAACACCCATAGAATTTTGCTGATTAACTCCACAATGAGTGCAAGTTTCCAGCCGTGTAGAGAAGTCCTGACCTGCAGCTTACATTTTAGCAAAGAAACGAGAGGGCTTAAACCCAAGGAGTTTCCCAAGAAGTTCAAGTACTCCAATTTCTTTATTTTTTACTTTTTCTTAATAAACTGATGGCCCAAGCAGTAACTAAAATGATACAAAGCACCTTATCTGAAGAAGCTGCAATCACTCTTCAGACTCAGGAATACCACAGAGCTGTTACATCCCATTTTACCTGATCCATTACGCAAAATATTTTTCCTCTGTGTTACTGCATATCTCAAAAATAAAACCCACAGTGCTTCAGTTTAGAATGATGTATAATTTATTCATATAATTCACAAGTAGTTGGACACTACTCAATCTCCATATGCAAGTGATTTACACAAACATATAATACTAAAATTGATTGCTTAGAAGGTAAAAAATACCATGGGTATGAAATGCCATGGTAGATGTTGTTCAGTATACTACACAATCTTAGTGTCAAACACTTTTATTCATTTACGGTTTTAGAAAAAAGGCAGTTTGCCATTTTTAATTTTTTTTTAATAAGTAGTCTGGGAAACACAAGCAGTTTTTGTTCTAAACCATCTAATTAATTATTTCTCCCAGCTCTCAGGAACTGAATTGACAACCAAAGCAACATTTTCAGCAGTTCAAAGAAAAGATACATATTTTTGTTCCCCTGAATTCACCAAGCACCACGTGACCAAATCATGTTGCCTTCTGACGTGTGACACGAAACACTAACCTCTGTATACCCAAAGGAATGTGCAGGAATCTGGACCATGCTTCAGCATGGTGGTGTTGGTAACAACAGCCTGATGTTATAATTTTTGGCCCCTGCCAGTATCTGGTAGTTGTCAGTGTGTTCACAGTTCACTGTATTAGCATCACCAGACCATTTGGTATTCATGCATTTGATTGTAATTCTGCGAAAACTCTTCTCGCTGAAACTTGTATCTCGTAAGCCTCATTAATTCTGCATTAAGCATATAATGGCTGCATGGAGAAAATCAGACTTTAATGTGTTTGCCTGCATTAGATTAAATTACATTATCTTCTAGATGAGGTCCAAACATATATTTTGCTTGAAATGCCAGTAGTTATCTTAAAACATACCGAGAAGTTAAAAAGCTTTCACAATACAAGATCCAGCTACTTATTCCACATATACAAAAACACTGCTAGAGAAATACAATTCAATTGTCAATGCTGAATTATGAGGAAAGTCTAAAAAAATAGAAAAACTCTGATATCTGGACATCAATTCAGAAGGTAACACTGCATAATGAGGCAACATGAGCACCCATTTAAAATGAAAAATCCCCCACAAGAGAAGCATAAGGGGATCATGTGACAAAAATAGATGAACACTGCGCCAAAAACATGCACACTATTGCCATGGTCATTCAGTATGCTAGTGATGGTCTAACAGTGATCTAAACCAAGAGTGAGACAGTGCTTCCAAATAAAATCAGCTGAGTAACTACATATTGATTAAACTTTCTGATGCAGCAAAATGAGGACACAGAGCCATCTCTGGGTTCTGGAGCTGTCTCAAGATTCGCTTGTAAAATTTCTCTCTGACACGATTGAATTCCATTATGTCCAGTGGATCCTCATCAATCCAGAATTTGTGGAATTCATGCATTAAGTAGCCTACAGAATAATAAAAAGGAAGAAGAGCTAAATACAGCACGTAAAGATGACATATAAAATTAGAAAGTAGCCTGGAATTAATAATTAGGATTTGCACAGAGAATCCCGGTCACTGAGATCTGATGCCTCATGACACTGTGCAGGAACAAGACTGAACCTATTCTGGACAACCCCAAAATTGGCTGAATATTACACACACTGGCAGAATTTCTCACAATAAACACAAGAAGTCACTACTCATCCTGACATATGGATTCACAAATTGAAACATAAAACCGGGGAATATAAAAACAGGGAAAGATGCTGCAGGTGCTTATTATCAGTTCCCTGCCTACACATTGAAATTATTAGAAGTGTTACTCCCACTGTGCAAAGATGAACAGCAGGCCTCTGCTGTAGAAGGGATGCTTGAATACAGGGGAAAGAGCTGTCAAAGCATTGTTTTGGCGGGGGAGCTGCAACTCTGCTGAAGGGTGGAGAGTAACACTTGAATGTAGATACAAGTATCATATGGCAGTTGGATTTAAGGGGAAGCAATATTCAGACACTCCTTAAAGCACATTTGCTTTATTGTTATTATTTAGAAAACCAGGAAGGTCATTTGTTAAGGCACTTAGTGCATTTTTTTGTTTATGTTTCTTCATTTGTTTTACACCTTGGTTTGGCAGTGGCCTCCATCACAGCTAAGAGCTGAATCCAAGCATCCTAAAGACAGGAGAGGGAGACTAGCATTACAGTCTCTGTGCTGTGTCAGCAGATTTTATTTCTTTTTTTAAACTACGGGCAGCACAAAAAGCGTTAGCAGAGCACCAGTTATGTATTTCCACCCCTTGCCCCACACTCATGCCCAGCACTTACAGAACGTCTGCTGGAAGTGAGTGAGCGTTGGTGCTTCTGGAGCAACGTTGTAGAAATGGGTCTTCAGAGCCCCACTCACGAGCAGGTTGTATGCAAGGTCTGTTATGTTAATGCCCACGATAGCAAAAGAGTAGCTGTAAGGAAAAGCAGCAACTTTTGTTGAGAGCTCACCTTCTTTCAGCACATTTTAAGAAATACTGATGACCCCGATGTCGCAGATTTCGTGTTACTGAGACGTATTAATTCTCTCCTTTGTGAGTTTCCAAGGTGTGTGTGGGGTGGTGCGCAAGGAAAACATTTATCCTGGGTGCCTTGTACAGCATTTCCCTTGGGAAATACATGGTCACAGTAAAAACAGGAGTTTCTTCACTGTGCCAGCCATTTCAGTGGAACAGCACTGATTAATTCCTACAAAATAGGAACAAGCACAGACGTCCCCGTGCTCCTGCACTTGCCTCTGAAACAGGGCAAGGACTCCACACGGTGGCCACAGCTGCAGGGTGACCCATCATTTTCTATTTTTAACTGCTGGTAATTCCCACTGGAACTCATTACCCACAGTTAGGAACGTCAGCTTTCAACAACCTGTCCTATAAAGACATTAATGTGGCTAAAAAGCTTGTGAAAAAGATCCAGTCAAGCCACCTCTAATTCCTTCCTAAAACAGAACTTGAGACAAAGGCCAGAAAGCAGGCAAAAACCTAAATCAGAGCATGCTGGAAACAGAAACATGAAAATCAGACTCATTGAGCAAACTCTGTCCTGCTAAGAGATATCAACAAATGAAGTATATTTAGGCACAACAACGCTCAGAAAATGGAAGCTAATTTGTGAGGCTGGTGCATAAAGAACTTGACATTTCTAGCAGTGATTATTTCCCAAGAAAGCACATAAAGACTCACATTTAGTGATAAAAGTAAACATGTTTGGATATTCAGTGATTGAATTTTTTTTCTCAGCTAAAGACAGCTGTCCTCTCTAGACTGTCCTGGGTATTTTTTCAACTACCTCTATCAAGCAAATCAAAATATTTTCTTTTTCTTTAACCTTTTTTTTATTTCAGGAGGAAAAAAAAACGCAGAAGTCTAGAAGTTAACTTCAGAATGAGGCCTAATGGCAAGTTTCACGGAAAAATTAAACATGGGCAGTAAAATCTTGTATTACAGATTTTTAGATACATTCAGAAGGAACATTCAGTTCCACACTCATGAATAATGCAGCTATACCAAACCCACTGCTTAAGAAGAAAAAACCCTCACTACTGATTCTTCCCTATTATACTTTCCTAAAAGCAGCTCTGAACCTGGCTTTGACAGCAAGAAATGACACTTGATCATGTCATGTTCTAAGAAAAAATATTAATCACCGCACTATACATAGCACACAAAGTTTCTCCTTGTTACAAAATTTTTGGGTTATTTTTTTCTAAATGTAGCTTGAACTGTTTCTCCCGTAATCTTTGATCAAAACCAAGGTGTGGTCGAGACAGCAGATGTTCATATGCTCACAGAAGTTTCCTTTAAAAAGTAACCGGGAAACACATTTTTCTCCTCAAATATACAGCATCATGGTTACCTGCTTTAATTTGTAGCAAATTAAAAAAGATCTTTAAACTTACCCAATTGCCTTATCAAACTTTTTCTTCTCCCATTCAGCTTTGCTAAGTTGGCTGAGAAGAAAAAAATAATTAAAATCCAGATATTGCCAAGCATTACTAACTGACAAATATTTTCTTTCAACTTCTCTGAACACGGTATTTTACCTTATTTTATCTGGCTAGCCGCACGTAACACTGCTTCTGGCTGAACGGATTGATATAAACAGACTTGAAATGGGTAACTGGTTTAGAGCACTGCCAATAAACTTGTCTCACCATTACAAAATGCACCTATGTCAATGCTTTCAGCAAAAGTCTGTTTTTTTCTAAATTCACCACAAAGATGATCCACTTCAGTTAAGCTTGAGCTGTACAAAAAGTTCAAATTACATTTAACTAATCCAAGATAGCTTTAGCTTCTTCTGTGTTTTCAGAGATATATGTTACACTCATCACTGGAGGCATGATCCACCTGAGGCAGCAAACATGGAAATACTCTTACAGTAAGTTTTTATGACCGGCCAAATTAGAAATCACTCAACAGTCAAAGACAAGGAACAGTGTTTCCTATTATTTGGCACAATAATGCAGTGCTTTTTGAGGACACAGAAAACGCCTCTCTTAAAATAAAATTAGTTAGGGAACAGATTGATTTTAAACTAAATTTCATCTCTTCAATGATTTAAAAGAGCTGTGTGATCCAACCAGTCAGCCAACATCCCACTAACCAGGTTTGAGTCTACTGAAATGAGCAAGTTTAGCAGAAATCATTGCCTGCATTTATAACCAGCTACAGGCAGGCACAGAACTGACCCTAACCAGGGTGCTACAACCTTGACATGGCTGTGGGAGTTTTGCCTTAGTAAGCCAAATCAGAGCTTGCAAGCTTTAGGTCCCACATTATAGACAGCTACGTGTGACAGCACTGTTTTTAGACTATTCTTGAACTTCAGCAAGTATATATTACACTAAAAACAATTCCCTGAGCTTCATGTAAATATAGTATACAAAAATTGTTGTCATTAAGTACTTAAGGTGCTAACAGATTCATACCCATCATGACCTGAGGGTTACTAGGTGGCATGCATGAGGACAAAATTTCAGCTCCTAAATAGCTCAGCCTAGAGGAATACACAATTCTTTGGTCCTCCTCTAAAATCTGAACCATCTTTGCAGGCTGTGGCATACCATCAGTTAGAAAACCCCAGGTAAAGACCCAATAATAAAGGTGGCGCACATAGGATGTGGGCAAGTGAAACAGTTCAACTGAGATAGAAAATCCACTGATCACGATCCCATCAGAGAACAGCACAGCTGCTAAGCAACCACATCAGGAAGATCACCATGGGCACCACCTGCAGCATCTATCTTCTACTGAATGCTCTCTCAAGGCACAGAAATTGCACATGCTCACACAGCACTCCAGGACTGCCCTTGGTAATCAAACATGCAAACGAAGAACGCCAATATGTTCCAAGGGCTTTTTGTCACAGAATTACCACTAGAAACTCAACAACAGCAAATAAATCCCTGAGGAGATCAAAAGCTTCAGGATTTAGGTGTGAACCAGCTTCATGGATATCTAACATTACTGGCAGAAGAAAAATGTCTTTTAAGGCAACTGATTTCTATGTAACTGGCTAAGAGGCCTCTATCCCCCCAATAATTATGGAGTAAGTCTCTTACTGAAAAATTACTCACAACACAGTTTGTGACACTTGAAGATACCTGATCTCTTAACAGTCAGGACAATGGAGTAGCCAGATTGGAACCATCATTAGTCAAGGTAGACAGGGGATGTGACCATAAGTAAAGGGGCTTTTCAGCTCTGCTAACAAATATTTGGCCTAGACTACGTATGATTATCAAGTCAGTCACTTTAACTACATTAAACAGAATGGATTTAATTTTTGATATATAAGCATGCTCATATATACCCAGTATTCTACCCCCAGTTATGTTTGGGTCAACTTTTAAGAAAAGAATATGGATCTCTCGGTGTTGCAACAAAGACTTTGAGTTTATAACACACCAAATTGTAGTCTGATCTTTATTTACATGTAGTGTCTCAGAAAACTTAGAAAAAAGAAAAAAAAATACCTTAGTTCCTTCTTAGTGACTTCCCTTTATTATGAAAAAACACAAACAAATTAAAAGAAAGGTAAATAAAAATACAAAAATCACTTGAAAACAGAAGTGATAACATTTAACGCTTAATTTAACTATTTCCAAGATTCAGAATACAAGTTTGCCTCTTGCACTTGATCAACTTTCAGGATCAGTACTTTAAAACAGACAGCATGTCACAATACCCAGGGATATGCCCAACAAAGAGAAAAAAACCCAGCCCCCTTCCTCAAACAGAGACAGCAGAGTGCTCTCTCAAGTTATTGTTTCTGGTCTCAAGCATTACCTGTATTTAGGGTGAAGAGAATCAGTGAGAACTTGCTGAGCTATCTCAGTGTCCCGTTCAGCAAAATACCTGCAGACACGTATGTTTAGGGAGAATTGTTAAAAAAAAAACCAGCAAAAAAACCATCTGAAGTCATGCTAAGTTGTCCATACACACCTTTTTAAAGGTCAGTGCCTGTGTTACACAGTGTGAGCAGCACTTGACGTGTTAAACTCATTAAGCTGCCACCCAGACCCCCAAACTGAAAGATTAAAGCGACCACAAATGACAAGCGCGCTCCTATGTGAGTTTAGTGAATGTACAGGACCAGAGTTTCCTTTCTGCCGACCCTACACAAAATCAGTTGCTTATTACTAGAGCACGTTGGGTGCTGAGCTCAAGAGAAAGCGGTTCAGGATTCTTGATCTGGCAGATTCATTAAGCAAGATGAGTCAGGGCAGAAGACTAAGAAATTAAATACATGGTAGGGATTAATTTCAAATGGTAGTTCAAAGCCAGAGCCAAGAATCCAGATCCTCAACTGAGATTTACTAGAGAACAACATACAGACAGAGGATCATTTATATCCTTCAATCTATAAATGCAGAAAATATTTCTTTTTAATCTCAGAGGGAGAAGTTATTTTACCAAATGTTTTTAAGTTATGTAACTACGTGCAGCAAATACAAGGGCTGGAGAAAATAACAGGCATTAGTCAACTCCCAAATTACAAAGCACAGCTATGGCATTAACACCTGGTGTGTGTGAGTTCGAAGGAAAAAGTGATGTAAACTCACTGCTTAATTTTGACTATCGACAGAAATTGAAGTAGTATTCAAACTACCTAAGTGGGCCATCAGTGACTGCATATCAAGTGTTTTGCTTCAGAATTCCGCATGAAATTCCCAAGGAAAGCAGCTGAGCAGTAACATAACCCTCCCACCGACACACTTCCAGGGCATTTTGTTTAAGGGATCTAGATACTGGTGAAAATACACTTTACAGTTTCCTTCTCGTAGGAAGAGAGTGCTAATTTACTGTGTCACAGAGAAACTAAAAAAGGGGCGTAGCAAGTGGTATTACAGGGCTGAATTAGGAATACTGAAAGAAAGGAGACCCCTTTGAGAAGAGAAACCCTCCAAAAATTAGGCTAGCAAATAAATTCTTTCATTTGCTTAATATGAAGTCCCTTGCACTTTTACAAGTTATTCCCACAGATTTGCTAAAATATGCAAGTAATGCTGCTTTTCATGACTTCAGACACACATAAACCCATCTGCACAGGAACATACTTACACCAAGTTAAATAACCCCAGGAGACCCATTCCTCTGAAGTCTGTTTTAGGATCGTCACCTTGGAAACCAATTTCGCACCATTGCTTCGAAATCCGAGCTTTCAGCGGTGAATTCGGCTTCAAGCATTTCCACAACTAGGAAGATTACAGGTAAAACATAATTAAGCTTCCACACAGTACAGCTTTTTTTTTTTCTCTTTTTAAACCAAGCTAAGTTCTGATTTAACATCATTGCATTGCTATCCCGGCAACCCAAACGCAAAATCAAATGAAGTTCCTCTGTATGTGTGTGTGTGGGGAGGGAAATCCCAAGCCACTCCGAAGTACTGCAGCCATTTCAGCCCTACAAGGCCCTTCTGACCTTATCACAGCTGCTCTAACATCTCACACAAAGACTTGTTTTGCTCATGCTTTGTGCATCGAAGTGGTGTCTGCCTCCATAAGCACAGAGACAGGAATGGCCTGGAATTTGGTTGTAAATCACTGACAGAGCAGCAGAGCAGCTTCGAGTCCCTGACGCTCTGCAGCAATCTTTTCTCTGGCATCTTTTGCAAGTTTTTGGAAAGGTTATAAATCAAGAGAGCTGACTTGGCTACCACAGTGTTGAAGAGCAAATTGGAGAACATAAAAAAAAAATCCATACAAGGGTAGCATGTGCACCACCATATTTAACTAAGGGAAGAATCATTCATTGATCTCACATAAAGAAATGTCCGAAGTGATTTAACAAGGCAGATCATCAGCTGGAATTAATCCACTTAACGGCACTGGTCCAACAACTTTAGTGCCTAAATATCATGTTGCTGTGCACCTAAAAGCAGCCTAAATTGACATATGACAAATACATACCTTTATGCACACCTCATGTACCATATCACAAACTCACCCTTTCTGAAGTGCATTAAGAAATCAGAATTTAGAATTAGGAAAGTGTATTAATCACCAGCCATGAGCTGGTGAGTACGGCCTCAAGAAAAGCACACAAAGCCTACCCAAGGGAAAGAGCTGTATGCGTGTTTCCCAAATAAAAACAGAAATTGTTTTAATTTTAGCAATTCTAACTGCATTTAAAATTAAGTGCTCTAGGAAGGTTAAAACTTTAATGATTTCACTTTGTAATGACTGCATGAAGCATCATTGTTTAAAACAATGTTCATCCATCAACAGTAAATACAGTATTAATCATTAGTCCAATCACATTAAGTTAATCTTTCTCTCATTCATGAAGTGCTGTCCTGGTAAACATGAATAAATGATAGCCATTAGGAACCTGAATTACCCATTGCAGAGATCACTTAGCAGAGTATCTAGAAGGAATGAAAACCAACCAGCTTCGGTGAGGACTGGAAAATGAATTAAACCCTTGGACACACTTCCATTTGACATTTGCAAAAGCGGAACACCTGCTGTAAACAAGTGCTAATACATAGGTGAAACTGATACTTTTTTCAAAATTATGAGTTTGCATAATGTTGCATAAACTGCACTGTTTAATCTCTCCTCAGGCAAATGTTCAGTTTCTATTCTGCTTTTATGCTTGTGCAATTATGTTTTTAAAGCACTTACGTGACCACACATCACTGATGACATGATTCTCAGGACCTTGCCCTCACAGGCTGGGTGGCTGGGAGAGACTACAGTCAGCTCCTTGGTCCTTCTCACCTGTGATCCCATCCTCAGACCCAACTTGCTCCCTGGTCAGTGTAGATGTCCAGGGTATTTAGGAATGCTTTCCTGGAGCCAAAGGCCCTCTTTAATCTGCAGTGAGGTGCCTGCTATTTTCAGGGACCTACACTGTAGGCTGGCACCTGGATCTCTCATCTCCAAGACACAGGCTTCCTTAGCGGGTAAATTTGTGTGTCCCTTTAGTTAAAACTCACTCTGCTCCCATAAATTTGTGCATTTGGCTGCACAGGGGCAGGACCTGAACAGGAGGAGCCCATGTGCCCAAGTCTACCTGATGGTTAGAACACCCCAGGGCAGCTCTGGATTTTGACCACTCCTTGGTGACACTCCCACGTCCCAGCAGTGGGCAAACCTTAAAGCAGCTTTCCAGACACCAGAAGGAACCCTGACCATTTGAGGCATTTTTAGAAGCAGTTACTTGCATCTGACAGTGCTTGTATAATGCGCCTACTGGGATTTTTGGAAGACCAAGTAACTATGGTAAAATTTCCAGAAGCTCTCACTGTAACTTGTGCAAAGCCTTGCACTGCAAGCTAGAGAGTGGAAGACATCTTCATCATCATGTGGTACTGTTAAAGTTTTCAATATTTCTGTTTTAAATAATCGAAAAAGAAAAACCGTCACAACCAAACAGGTAGTATGTTTTTATAAGAACTCTGAAAATTCTCTAAGAAGGCATTTTGCTTGCAGCTAATAAGCTCACTATCACTTATTCTATGTTTCTTGGCATTCCTCTGAAGCATCTTGCAATAGCTATGGTTAAAACCAGGATCAGGACCAGAACTTGCTATTAGACTGTTTTCCAGACCCTTTATTCTTTCCTCAGTTTCCTTCTAATATAAGAACTCTCTAGCTCTTCCTCTGCTTATGGTTTCACAAAAAAAAAGAGCTTTTATTATCTGTTCCAGCACAAGGCTTTCCTGAAAGCATGAAGGAAGTAAAACCCATTTGGTAAGCATTTCATAACTCTGCATGTATTATCTAAAGAATAGTTTCATTTTGTTTTCATTTGAAAATATATTTGATAACTGTAAACATGTGAGTCATCAGCTCCCACTCTTCCATTCCACACAATAAAAAATAGATGCTTGCCATTGGTATACACAGACACTGCCCTCAAAAATACAAGAAATCGAAGAAATAAATTTGTAATTTGGGTAATAGAGAAAAACATCCTTCTCGTGTTGGAGAAAGGTGTACTGAAGTAGGACATAAAGCTATTTTTCCAGAGCTCACTGCAGAAAACAGGTCTGTGCTCTAAGAGCTGCATATCCAGTGCCTAGATACTGTCCAGCCAAGGGAAATTCATTTATTAGCCAGGGAGTGAGCTGCTTGCTTGGCAGGTGTTACACCCAGACCAGATTATAATGCTGTATAGTCTTATCTTCAAACAGGTACATGATGGAGGAAGGTGACAATAGCTCTGGATGTTTCAAAGAGGTTTATGAACCAGGCTTGGGAGCTGACATGAATACAGGATACCCTCCAAGTACCTCTTCAGCGCCTACCTTCAGGAGCATTTCCTCATGTTGTGGATTCTCTGAATCGTAAGGCTCTCGGCGCAGCTTCTCAACCTCTGCAATAAGATTTCTGTACCCCACAATCTGCAGCAGGCATGCCTGAAGAGATACTCCCAACCTGAGGGTGGGAGGAGCAACATGTTCCAACTCAATCATGTACGGCCATGAAACAGCGCTACCATGTACGCACACAATTAATACACATGACTAGTGTTGCATCCATGAATTGATAGTCTAACACTTCAATTGCAATGGGAAAATTTCCAAGAGATCAATATTACATTAAACAAGGCATAGTGAAAGGCATTGTCTCATTTAGTGCCTTCCTTAGATGATAATATTTAGGATTTTTTAAAACCGTGAACAGTGATTTTTCACATTGAAATCCCATAATAACTATACACAGCAGCTTTGAATGCCTATAACAAGCACATTACTGAATCTTTCTCCTCGTTCCAATGACAGCTTCTCAAACAATTCTCTGGGATCAGAGATGTGAACTTGAAAAGGGCTGCAGGGGGAGAGAAAACTCAGCAAAAAGCTAAAATAATAATTTTGCTTCTGTGCCACAAAAGCTAGCATAAAGAAGCCAAACCCCCAAAGTAATATAGTTTCAAAGATCTGCCTCCAGGCAGATTCGGCTTTTGTCTCATGTTAAGAACCATCATAATGGTTCTCTTTTCATTATAATGCCGATTTTTGTGTTTCCTTTTTACATTTCCTGATGCATCATCAAAAAAACCAAACCCAACACACATGAAATAACTACCCTCAAAAAACCCCAACCCAAGCTTAAAAAAACCCATCAGAAAACCCTGCACCAAACAACAGCTTTACATTAAGATTTTATAATACAAAATGCAAGTCATGCAGTGTGCAACTCCCATGCTCATAGAAATATTTGCTTGTAAGTGGGAATAAGCCCTTTAATATTTAATAGTGCCTAAAATTATTTGAACACCCTAGTATGAATTTGGAGGGCAAGCTAAGTGTGCACCTTATTCCTCTGTGGAACACAGGCTGCACTGATATTAAGTTGCACAGGTTCCTCATCTGTCGTGTTTGATACACTGAAACATTTTGTTTATTCGGTAATACTCTTAAATTTTCTGAACAGAAGAATTTTCAATGCTTATCTTTAGCAGTGCAGGTCCTGCTCGTCTAAATTGATCTCCTTCTATCGCAAGGTGACCTGCCTAGTGGATGAGGGAAAGGATGTGGATGTCATCTACCTGAACTTTACTAAGGCCTTTGACACTGTTTTCCTCTACTGGAGAAGCTGGCTGCTTGTGGCTTGGGTGGGTGCACTGTTCACTGGGTAAAACTCTGGCTGAATGGCCAAGCCCAGAGAGTGGTGGGGAATGGCGTCACATCCAGCTGGGGGCTGGTCACAAGCGGTGTTCCCCAAGGATCAGTTTGGGACCAGCTCTGTTTAGTATCGTTATCGATGATCTGGATGAGAGGACCAAGTGCATCCTCAGTCAGTTTGCAGCTGATACCAAGCCAGGCAAGAGTGCTGATCTGCTGGAGGGCAGGAAGGCTCTGCAGAGGGATCTGGACAGGCT
>VZTI01003257.1:98384-112129 GCA_013397865.1 Struthidea cinerea
CCAGAGAAGGGCAACGGAGCTGGGGAAGGGTCTGGAGCACAAGTGCTGTGAGGAGCAGCTGAGGGAGCTGGGGCTGTTTAGCCTGGAGAAAAGGAGGCTCAGGGGGACCTTATCACTCTCTGCAAACACCTGAAAGGAGGGTGTAGCCAGTGGGATCGGTGTCTTCTTGTAAGTAACAAACAACAGTACAAGAGGAAATGGCCTCAGGTTGGCCCAGAAAAAGGTTAAATTGGAAAGTAGGCAGAATTCCTTCACTAAAAGGTTTCTCAAGCACTGAAACAGGCTGCCCAGGAAGGTAGCAGTCACCATCCCTGGAGGTATTTAAAAGGTGTGTAGATGTGGCACTTAGGGACATGGATTAGTGATGAATTTGGCAGTGCTGGGTTAACTGTTGGACTTGAGGATTTTAAACCTTTTCTAACCTAAATTATTCCATGGTTAATCTACAGAATCAGAGATGTCAGCATTAGTCCATTTCTCATGCTGCAATTTTATCCCATTTGAGGCTATAACCCTTTCAGACAGAAAAAGCTGCACAGCATTTTCCATCCTTTGCTGTTTGGTTTTTTTGGTGTTTTTTTTTTTTTTTTTTTTTTTTTTTTTTTTTTTTTTTTTTTTTTTTTTTTTTTTTTTTTTTTTTTTTTTTTTTTTTTTTTTTTTTTTTTGTTTTTGTTGTTTTTTTTTTTTTTTTTTTTTTCTTTTGGTTTTTTTTTTTTGTTTTTGTTTGTTTGTTTGTTTTGTTGATGTTGTTGTTGTTGTTGTTGTTGTTTTTTAATGTGCTTCACTAGCTATGACCTCCAATTTTACAGAAAGGCTGTTTTTCAGAGAAAAGCAAAAAGCCTGACAGACTGCGATTTGCTGCAGAGTATCACTAAATTACAGCCATAACGTTTTTAACTTCTCTATAGACTCAGAATACTTTAGAGCAGCACAACACAGGCTGTGGCAAAGCTGAGCAATTTTATATTTAAAAAAATATATGTTTTTAAGATCCAAGGTGCACATCCCATTCAAAGTAAACCATTTTTGCACTTTATCTAAAGGCAGTCAAGAGCTCCATGCAATGTAATTTGGATGAGGGGATGGGGGTCGAATTAGATTCCCCACTTTCATTTTCATTAAGGCTTTGTCCTTCTTGCCAAACACAGGATGTGGGTGAGCTTCTGATGTCCCACACCTCCTCCTTGTCATCCTTGTGCTGCCTGTGGCAGTTCTCACAGCACAGGAGCAATGTACCTGGGCTTGCACCCGCACTGTTCTCAGCTCCAGGTGCTCCACCAGATGGAGGCAAGCCCAAAACTGGAGCAGGGGAACTAGATGATCCTTAAGTTCCCTACCAACCCAAGCCTTTCTGTGAGTCTACCTCTGCTTCCATAGTTAGTGCAGACTGCACATGTCACCACCAGGCTATCCAACCAACTTGGTCCTGCTAAATACACATACTTATCTGAGAGGCATTGATAAAGGAAAATTACTGTGGGCTGCCTCCTCCTCTTCAGATCACACAGCCTTCAAGAACAGCCCAATGCAGGCATCCCTGGGATGCTAGTTCAGCTCTGCAAAGATGCCACATTAACAAAAATGACTGCACAGATTTGCAGAAACACATACAGTATGACACATGTCCCCTTATCCTTACCCCAGGAGATTTCAAATCTCTGCTATTCAACACAAGGCCAGAGCTTCTAAACAAGATGATCTGGATGCAGGTTTTTTATGTTCAAGAGAAGGCAAGGCATTGGATTTTCCTTAATCATGTCTAAAGAAACAGCTGACCTGCTTTTGCTCAAATTTCTCCAGAAAACTTCAGTATAAAATAAATGGCTCACATGTAAAACTTCAGTGCAGATGTCTAAATTTTAGCAGAAATATGATTAATTTAATATAAGGACCAATTTAGGGGCAGAGTGTGTATCTATGTATGTGGCACCATCTTGCACATTTCAGGCCCCCATTTCTCACTGTTTTAAAAATATATTTTACCAGACTGAAGGGAGTGCAAGGGGGAAAGGGGATGAAAGACTCAAATGCAGTAAAATATTGAGTGCAAGGGTTCTAGTCTAAAAACAATTAAGCATTTGTCCTGTGCCAAGCATATGAACACCACCTGGATCAGAAAAAGATAATTCGGATGATTTTTTGTTTGGGTTGTTTGGTTTTTATTTCCTTTTGTGTGGTATTTTTAAAAAAAGATTATTGTCGAATCACAGAATGGTTTGGGTTGGAAGGGACCTTAAAGTTAGTCTAGTCCTAACCCCGCTGCCATGAGCAGGGACAACTTCTACGAGATCAGGTTGTTCAGAGCCCCACTTAACCTGGCCTTGAACACTTCTAGGGATGGGGCCTCCACAACTTCTCTGGGCAACCTGTTTCAGTGCCTCACCATCCTCACTGTAAAGAATTTCTTCCTAACATCTAATCTAAACCCACTCTTTCAATTTGAATCAATTCCCTCTTGTTCTGTCACTACAGGCTCTTGTAAAAGTCCCTCTCCAGCTCTCTTGTAGGCTGCCTTCATGTGCGGAAGGACAAGATCACTCAAAATATAACCTAAAGTTCAGGGTTCTGATTTCAGGCAAGGAGAAGTCATTTGCACCTCTGCTCTCTCTCTTCTGAAGGACAACATTTCTTCAGAGGCCAAAGGCATGCCATGAGGAGAATCAGAGGGTGATCTCTGGTGTCATACAAAATAATAATTAATTCCTTGTTTTCTCCTGAAATCATTCCATCCATTTCCCCAAGGGTCCAACACTGAGAAGCTAGTATTTGGATCATCCTGATTGCTAAACATTGCAGTTACTGATGTCCACAGGCCAGGCTCTGAGCTGTGCACATTTACATCCTGCAGCTTTTCCTCATATGTCACCTTCACTAATTTTGCCATTGCTGGGTTTTTTTCTGTATTTCAGCTATCAGCATCCTGTGAAACACAAGAGTACCAGTGCTGTGACAACCTCCTCAGATGGCAGCCGCTCAGAAAGGCCTCACATCCACTTGAAGCAGCTGGTCTTTCACCCCTCCCTTTGAAGAGCATGTGGGCAGGGTCAGGAGACACCCCTGGAAAAGCTCTGTGCTCACTTCCAGAAAAAATTCACAGGGCTTCTCACCTATGAGAATGAGGGGTTCTCTTTGTTTTGTTTCTCTTATTTTCTTCCCTTCTTTAATGGTTGGGTGACCATTTTTAGAATTCTTGGTAGTGTGGCCACCATCACAACAGTTGTCTCCCAAGTTAGAGAGATGCACAGTGTACTCTATTTCCTTTATGATCAGTGAAGACCCAATTTAAGACTACCCAGTTACTGGCCTTTTTGCTGGGGGGGGGAGGGCTGAGAGGGAGATTCCTGTAATGAGACAAAAAAATCATAATTTTCCAACTTAGCTTTTGGGTTTTGTTGTTGCAGCCAGACCTTGGGACCACCTTACCTGTCGATGCTGCTGAGCACTTAAAGAAAAGTAGCTATCAATTTATGGATGCCCATTTTTAATTATGTATGTCAACTTCAAGCTTGGGAAGAGGAGTGAACCTCAGACTGATCACCTGGATAATACAGCTCTCAACTTACCTCCTGCTGACTCCTGACCTAGACATCTTGTGCCTTAAGCTAGGAACTGAGAGGTAAGGCAACCACAAAAGTGTTTGCATCTACTCTTGAAATACACACTTGTAAATTTAATGGTTGGTTGTCAATCTCTTCTTACAATAATAAATATCAGTGATGTTATATCATTAAAACTTCTGTTTGGATAATTAAAGGCAGTTTTAAAATGCAAACCAGTTTATGTTTGTGTCAGCTAAACCAGGATGATTTCTTCCCTACTCGAAAGGCCACATACAACCTTTCTAAGAAGCCATCACTGTCCCTGCCAGGACCCCTGGTTTGGTGGTATTTTATCCCTGGGGAAGTGACCCCCACAAATCCATGCATTGACAATATACTAAAACAGAACCAGCTAGATAAAGAACTCAGGACAAGTCACCATAAAAAATCATTTATTTTTACATTTGTTTTTTTACAGCAAAGCTAAAATTAGAATTTTATGCTGAGAGACAGAATTCGTCTTCAAATTGTGTACCAAAATAACTATGGAGAACCAGTTCTCCATGGACCCAGGCACTGAGGGAATCAGTAATTCCCACTTGCTCTGTAACGAAACTATGAACTTACTGTGGATTTATATCTGGATTAATCCTTTTCAGCTCCATGATGTCATCTATCGTTTTTTCAATAGCATCAGGGTGAACATTTACTGATGTTTGCAGCCGCTAAAAAGAGGTTTTAAACACATATTAATTCCTATAGAAGCTATTACTCAACAGAAGTTAATAATGCTAAATTTGATACTCAAAAGCTTCTACATTAAGAGCCCAGAAGACCCAACTCAACACATGTGCATATCTTCCCAAACTATTCGACCCTACTGACTCATTTCAGAGCACTTGCCCCGTAAGAACTCGAGTCTCTTCACCATTGTAGTCAGCTTACTGCATTTCTGTGGTAGCTGTCAGTGAAGATGATCAGATACCTCAGTGCAGATCAAGAAGCAGCTTCAGACCATCCCCCGAATTACACCAGAATTTCTAGCCTTCATTTGACATTCCCTCTCCCAACACGTTGCAGTAACACAGCAAAACATTCTTTCCTTTCTTTCACACATAATTGCTATTTGTAGAACTGCCCCTGGAAGTTCAGTATTCAAAAACCAACATGCCATCTCAAAATTTAAGAGGTTCAACTTTCTTGTGCTTTGTCTCAAAACTACACAATTGCTTAAATGCAAGTTTTAAATAAGATTCTGCCTTTCTGTTTGTGCTAGAAATATATTTGGAAGTACTATGCTGAAGTAAGAGCTCCATGACATCATTTTTGCTAATGCTGAGGTAAGCTTTTCAACATCACTGACTCTTATGACAGAATTTAAGGGCTGAAGGATGCTATTTAACATATACGCAAATGCCTCAGAGAAGAACTTAGGTTAGCATAACCACTAGTACAGTAAAAGGATGAAGTGAAAGAGGCTTTTCTCCATTAATGTATTTAAAAGGAAAGGAGGGAACAAAGTTGGGAAAGTTGCTTTCCAGACAAAAAACTTGACTTTTTTCTTCTAAGTTTGCAAGTGACTGACTGCAGATTACAGATATTCTAAGACAGGATGAGGAATCAAGCCAAGAAGACTAAATTACAACACTTCACTCTCATAATCTCATCATGGCAAATTTTTCACTTGATTCCATCATTGCCACGGTGGGCCTGTCCCTGGAACACAGGACACTCTACCCAACTTTGCAAGATCAACTTCTACTGCAGACACAAGACCCTCTTCAGTGAAAAATGGTTTTAATGTAAAATCATATCAAACCTTAAAGTGATTTTCTGGGGTGAGCGAAGAGCAGACTGAGCAAACCAACAGCACAGGACACAATAGAAAAGGTGAATAACGAGATCTTTCACTCACCTTACTTTTTGAACCTTTCAGGGACGCCTCTGTAAGGGAACAGTATTTGAAAGCATCATGTCAGACAAGCATGTTTACATTGGATCCATTTAACAACTTATTGCTGATAACAATGTCATACTATTTTTAGCACATGCAGAAAGTTACAAAGGCGTGCAGAACTAAGTATTTTGCAGTTACCTATTTTCATAGTTCTGGCAGCTCCAGGCTTGGTATTGTAACAGATCCTTTGCAATTCACATTGACCTGTTAGTTTCCTGACCACGAATTTCAGGCAGCGCCACAAGCATTTGCAGTAGAAGTACAGGCATACCTGGACAAACATCCTGGCAAAAGAAGAAGCCTGAAAATAAGAGTCTGGAGCAGAGTTTATTTCAACATATTCACTGCCCAAACAGAAAATACTTCCTCACCCCAAATTCCCACTGCCTAAGGGCACCTTTAGAGCAAAAGCAGCAAACGCACTACAAACATTTATGCCAGTAAATGTTAAATCGTGCTTTTTAGTATTAGCCAAGGAAACAACCCACACAGAAAGTACCACAACTAGAAGTACAGAATAAGTAAACTCCAGAGTTTTCAAAAGAGTACTTACAGAAAACTCTTTGTCCTCTTAACATAAAAGACTGTAGAGTTTCTACCAATGCTTTGAGGAAACAGGACTACATGAGCAGGCAGTACAGCTCACCCTGATATAATGGATGCTGAGAATCCAAGAAGACGCTACACCCCAGCTTAGTTTTGCCTCAGCAACCATCTGCACCAAGAAGAGTGGTTGGTTATCCTGACAAACTTGACATCCTGAGAGCATTCATGTCAGGTCCCCAAGAATAAAAATTAAGGCAATCAAAGCTTCCCCCCTTTCAAAAGAAAAGGTGCTTAAGAACCTGTCCTGAGGATTGCCAATTCTTCCCAAGATCAGCTGTTACACAGCACTGATGCTGCACAATTTCTCAAAGTATAGAACTGACAGTAAGCCAAGAAAGCCCTTATTTAACTACTGCAACTAGTTTTGAGCCCCAGCAACAGAAAACAGACTTTGACAAACTGGATCTATTTCAGTGGACATGGTAGGGCTGGAGCACAAACCCTGTGAGGAGAGGCTGGGAGAGCTGGGCTTGTTCCATCTGAAGCAGAGACAGCTTCAGGGGGATCTAACAGCAGCCCCCACTGCCTGTGGGAAGATCTTGGAGGAAACAGCTGGGCTCTTGACAGGGCTGCAGGGACAGTAGACAAGGGACAACAGTCCTAAGCTGAAACGCAAGAGAATCAGCCTTGCGAAGAGAAGTTTTTTCCCCTCGAGGACAGTCAGGTAGTGGCACAGGTTCCCCAGAGAGTCTGTGCAGTCTCCTTACTCAGTTTTTTAATCCTTGACTGGAAGAAGCCCCAAGCAGCCCAGTCTGGCCGCAGTGCTAACCCTGCTGTGAGAAGGTCCCTCCCAGGCTCAGCTGGGATCCTACAAAAGCCTGAAAGAGGCTGTGTGCATGAGAAACACACTGTTTTAAACTTGGTTAGCATTACAGCTGCTACCAAAGCCCACATTGCTACCACAGTTACATGACACACCCCAAATCCGTATTTTAATTGGAAACAAGTTATTTGGACATAATTTATCTTTCTTGTTTCTATGGCTATGATAGCACAGATCCTGCCACGTTACCCAACTATCCGTCAACCTCCTGGGGTGCACGTGGATCCACCCACAATCCCTGGGTTCAGAAACACATCCCATAAAAGACAAATTGCAAAGAACTAACAGTAGGAACATTGTCATTTGGGCATGGTCCTTGGCTACAGGTGGTTCTACTAGAACAGGGGGATGGACTAGATGACCTCCACATGTGTCTTCCAATCTCAAGCTCTCTGTGAACATATTCTGTAATTATATTATAGGAAAACATCAATACAACTTTGATATGCTAGCTTGCCAATAAATATTCACAAATAATTTGGTCCATTATGTTCTAAGCCTGTGCATATGCACAATCATCATTAGCCAATTATTTTCTGCTGTTTATGCTTTCAAAGGACAGGTATTTCTTAGGAGAATCTATTATCCTTTTCAATAGACTGCAGTGATTATTTCAAAATACTGAATTCCAGATACTCAAATCAGTTATACATATGTATATGTATGTATGTAAAGCTTGAAGAGCTTTACACCACTTCCTAAAAACTTCCTGAAGGGCATGGTGTAGAAGGATGCTCAAGGAAGGGAAGATGAATTAACGCGTGTTAATGTCCACACAGGAGTTTAATCTGCTTTATGTTAGCTTCAGCTTAATCATCTTTGAAGGGGGATTAAGCTATAGGAACTAAAGACATTTTATGTCTGAATGGAAAGCATCCACACAAGTATTTAAAATGCTTTAAAAGCATCCACTTTATCTTCAGACTTTCAGTTAATTCACTTAGTACTCCCAAATGCCTGCATGCAGGCAAACCGCCTTGGTTTTATGCAACAGGAAGCCTCTATTTTAGATACAAGTTGACACCTAGAGAATGAGGAATCAATCCCATAATGGAATCAAGTTTCAGACAAAAAAAGAAGTTTCAGGTGCTGACATCAAAGTATTTGAGTACCCCCTCATCCCTGACTCCAGATCTGTTCAAGTGCCAGAACACACTACTGTGAGGAGCTAATTTGTGCTTCACAGCAGGTTATCACCTGCTGTATTAAGAACAACACCAAGTACCAGGAGGCAAGGCCATCATCAGGCAAGCAGCCATTCTTTAAGTTTCCAACAGTCAGAAATAGAATAATAGAATCAACACAGAATGATTCGGGCTGGAAGGGACCTTAAAGATCATCTTGTTCCAAACCCCCCTGTCATGGGCAGGGACACCTTCCACCAGACCAAGTTGTTCAAAACCCCATCCAACTGGCCTTGGGACATAAGTATGTCAAAGAATCAATCTCAGATAAAGTTAACCAATACCTTCAACTGCAGCCTTTAATAGTGGCTTGGAAAACCCCATAGGCATTTTGGTTTTCCAGTAGACATCTGGTATCAACCTTCAGAGATTTGAGTAGTGCCACATCCACAAAGAATTCAAATATAACCTATAGCCATTCTTTAGTTTCCTCAGCACAACTCAGCTCTGTAGTCAGGCTAAAGGCACAGGAAAACACCAAATTGGAAGGTGGACTATGGCAAAACAAAGTCCTGAGTTTTCATCATATCTTTCTAGTAGAAATTAGAGTTGCTTTCTTTCGGTCTGCTTTGTTTCCAAACATTTGGTCTCTTTTAAAGCAAAAAAATACAGAGAGCTCATTTATATGGAAGATGAGAGGAAAGACTCACTTCATGTTAACAGTCCATGTAAGATTTCCTTCCAGTGAGCAAGATAGCTCCTGAGAAAACCACATGTTCTTTAAGAAAGTTCATGCCTATACTTAGTTGCCTCCAATGCTGAAACACGACAACCCATTTCATTAAAAACGGTTTCAATTACTATAATGTGGTTAATTGAATACTGTGTGTTGTGGATAAGTTTTGGGGGCTTAGAGCAGGGAAGGTATCAGGTGCATTTGAATTACATATTTTTGCCTCAGGCTCAATGACAGATTTGCAAATCGAAGGGAAAACTCCAAATGGGATAGAGCTGTGACCACATAATTGCAACCACTTTCTCCACTAAAGTTCTGCTTTGGCTGCGGTTTGCACAAAGATTAATAACAATTAATCCACTAAAAACATGACACTACAGCACACAAACACTACTTCTGTGATTCACTAAAATATGCTTAGCAGCTATTACTAATAAACCAAACACACCCTAATTTTGACTAGGTAGCTTATAGAAGAAAGTAAGCCTTTGTGGGTACCTTCAGTTTTCTACTACTCATCCATCTCAAGCTTACAATTGCTGAAACCTTCCATTTGTAACATGAAAGACATAAAAAGTATCACAAGCTGTTTATAAAAGGGAATTCTTGCTTGCAGAAATCCTGTAATAAAAGCACACCAGTGATTACGCAAGACAAGTTTTATGCTAGCCCCTACGCACTTCAAAACAAAACACAGCATATCATGAATGGGAACCCCCCAAAAGCGCAGCACGAGCCATGTGTTTGTGGCACAGCAGCATTAATTTCTGGTTTGTTTTAGAGCTAAATTCCGAACCTCCTCTCCACTTAGTCTCCTCCGTGGTTTTTTTCCTTTGGTTTGTTATTCTATTGTTTGTTTGTTCTGTGGGTTTTTTCCACACCTGCTTGCCTGTGCAGGTTTCTCAGCACAGAAGATAGTTTATGTGGTCATGTACAGCATTATTTCAGGTCCTGAGTGAGGTCTAAGAACAGAAGTATTACAGGAATGAAGGCGCTCCTCAGAGACTCACACTCTACTCTTTCCTGTTTCAATCCAAGTTCCTTCTCCTCCTGTATTCCAAGTAGCTGTAAAGACCTGCATATTTGCATTTATACATGCATTTAAAACAGTTCATATGAACATTTAGTCAAGTAAAACAAAGAAAAAACTGCATAGTAAGACGTCAAACCAACATTTGGTTCCCTTGCCAAGGATGCTGTATGACAAAACCAATCAAGCAATCTCTATCAGCAATAATGGGGCTCAGAAGAGATTCTGGAGAGCTCTCTTCTGTGATGAAGAGGACAAAGAAAGGGGTTTCTACAATTGCTCAGATCCTTGCAAGACACAGAGCAATTTAGAGCCAAAACTAGCACAAAGTAAGAGTACTGCTGCAGCAGTGACAGTACTTCTATTTTCCACAGCACGTGCTGCTCTGCCAGGGGAAAGAAAGCACGGGGCAGCAACCAGCAGAGAGCTCTGAGCACGTTGTTTCACACCCCAACACTGCAAAGGGAAGGACATGAGTGGTTTTCAACAAGGGATTTCCAGATTTGCCCTCAACTAACCCAGCTGATGCTGGGACAGTGCGATGGAAATGGCACATGAGATGGCTATTAGAATTTACCTCTCTCTCCAATTACAGTACGACATCACATTTTCATGAAAACTGGCTTTTTATTTAAAGGTGACTGGCCCTAGACAGCCTTCTCCATGATAAACTGTCAGAAGCAAAATAGAACAAAACTTTCCAAAGTTGCCCAAAATTTCTGTGAAGCTCTTTCCTGTGTGATCTGTTCACCTAAATAGCAAGGTGTATGTATAATGCAACATGAAGCACTTCCTGAAGGGATGTAGAGATTAATTACTGTGCAACATTTTTGAAACAAATAAAATAAAAGGTCCTTATTCCCTCCCTCAGTAATTTCAGAGCTTTAGTATTTTCAGAGCTATTTACAAACATAGGAACTCTGGATAAAATGAAAAACTTCAGCTAGATACTGAGTGCTAGTTACTGGACTTAAAACTGGGGGGAAAGCAAGCAAACCCCTAAACCAAAAAAAACCCAAACCAAAAAGCCACCCTTACCAGAAAAACTCCAAACACAAAACAAACCCAAAACCAACCCCAAACCAAACAAAAAAAACCCCACACCCCCAAAGCCCCTAGTTTAAAAAAAATGAAACAAAAGTCACAAGTCACTGAGCATACTTACACATAATTTTCTTTCCTTTGTGTCCTGTTTTAGGTCCTATGGATACTAAAGATTCTTATTTTTCCTGAAGAACATATTCATCTCAGAAGAGAGTGCAGTACACATCAGTATTTCCTTTCTGAGAATTCTAATTACAGTTCGAGAAGTCAAGGACACACTAGTCATGGCCCATAAGTTGTCCAAATGGGTGAGTAAGCAAGTGATACAACCCTGTTAGGAGCTCATTAACTTGACTATCTTTGCTTTATGTGCATAATTTACAGTGCGTATACAAGGTCAACCAAGAAGTGAGGTACCAATCAGCATTTCTGCCATAGTCAGACCTGCTATTACCACCTTTAAAACACAAGAAATTGCTTTCATTCTGTGCCCTGGCAGACTCGACAGCTGAAATGCACCTTATCTCCCCATTTAGACATGGGAGCAACTCACCGTGGCAACAAGGGAAGACATAAAAATAGCTTTTAACAGCAGCTTTCCACACATTCACTGTTCTTGCTGTTTGCTGATTCGATTTTCATTTTATCTGATAGGACTCCAGTATACTTAAAATCTGCTACTGCTTACAGTCTGCTTTGCAGTAGATCAAGAGAAGATGTCAAATTTTGAGGATTTACTGAAAAAAATCTAAGTGTCTATTACAGTTGGTTCTTCAAGTTATTTTTTCAGATGTTTAAGACAAATTACAGTCAAAGTAGAAGTGTTGCTGACAGACTTCTCAGAACCCCTTTACAGGAAAAAGAGAAAGCCCTGAAAGATTAAGTATTTAACTGAGAAACAGCTTTATTTTTTCGTAAGTAATATTTCAGATGTCAGAAATAATTCATATCAGAGCAAGCTGGAAAGGAAAAGAAACCTACACCAGCTATTTTCATTTGGACATCGCCTTGAATTGGAAATATGAACGTAAGAGTCTAAATTTAGGGATTTAGAATTACTCCAACTACTAGACTGTTTAACAGACAGACTCTTTCTCCAACCAAGGTGGGTGGGATTGATGATCTGTTAGAGGTAGATCCCACTGCAGAGGGATCTGGGCAGGCTGGATCAAATGGCCCGGGCCAATTGTGTGAGGTTCAACAAGGCCAAATGCTGTGTCCTGCCCTTGGATCACAACAACCCCAGGCAGCGCCACAGACTGGGGGCAGTGGCTGGGAAAGACCTGGGGGTGCTGGCTGACAGCAGCTGAACATGACCCAGCAGTGCCCAGGTGGCCAAGAAGGCCAAAGGCATCCTGGCCTGGATCAGCAATGGTGTGGCCAGCAGGACCAGGGCAGTGACCGTCCCCCTGTACTCGGCACTGCTGAGGCCACAGCTCCAATCCTGTGGTCAGTTCTGGGCCCCTCACTGCAAGAAAGACATTGAGGGGCTGGAGCGTGTCCAGAGAAGGGCAACGGAGCTGGGGAAGGGTCTGGAGCACAAGTGCTGTGAGGAGCAGCTGAGGGAGCTGGGGGTGTTTAGCCTGGAGAAAAGAAGTTCTCTGCAACCACTTGAAAGGAGGGTGTAGCCAGGTTGGGGTCATTCTCTTCTCCCAAGACATGAGAAAACAGCTCCATGTTGTGCCAGGGAAGGTTTAAATTGAAAATTATTTAAAATTTCTTCACAAAAAGAATTGTCAAGCATTGGAACAGGCTGCCCAGGGAGGTAGTGGAATTGCCATCCCTGGGGATATTTAAAGGAAACAGATGTGGCATTCAGGTGACATGGTTTAGTGGTAGACTCGACTGTGCTGAGTTAATGGTTAGATTGAATGATCTTAAAAGTCTTTTCTGACCTAAGGAATTCTAGGATTCTAAAGAAATGGAACAGGTTTTTCAGGTAGGCTGCAGAATCTCCATCCTTGGAGGTGCTCAAAACGTGTCTGGATGCAGCCCTGAGCAACCTGCTATAGCTGACCCTGCTTTGAGCAATGGGATAGGACTTGATGATTTCCAGAACTGTCTCTCAGCCTCACAAAACACTTACAGCAAGATGGATTTGAAATCCACTCTTCAAAGTTCTCCTTGGGTCTCCAGGTGAATATCTGCTGCATGAAGTTGCTACAGGTAAAGTACTGTCACTATATAGAAAGCAAAGTCAAGGTTATCATAACTTCAGAGATGAAAGCCCTGTTCCTCTCACCATCTGTTTTATGGCATTTTCCATGTTGCAAACAACAAAATGACTTGCAGTTTGTGCAGACTTAAATCATTGGTTTTAAACACAGAGATAATCTATGCCATCAGCATCAGCTATTCTGGTGTCTGTTCCACATTGTGCACTAAGGAAAACACTGTGCCACTGAGCAGTCCCTGCCATCAGAATTCTACATTTCAGCCCTGCTTTTGATCTTCAAAAACAGTCAAGGATGATTTAAGCTCCCAGGTAGTGCTGCTGTTGGTAACAGACAAACATGGGGACACAATATACATTAACTTGTTTATTTTCAACTGATTTCCAAGCTGGAAGGCTTAATATCCTTGTCTTGCACATATATGTCCCTGCAGTTCCACACTTCACTGCCTTATCCCCCATCACACAAACCTGCAGCTGCAGGTTGCACCACATAGAGCAGAACTCATTATCCCCAGTAAGTGCTTTTCTTGGAGGATTTTTGCTTCTTAATCTCTCTGGTTTTCTTGTATATTTACAAAATATGGAGAGGATAGTACTCTTATCAGTTCATTTCAAAGGATTAATGTACTATAAGAAAATCCAGATGCTTGTAAGCAAACAGAAATATTTTTCCCATGTGTTCATGTTTTTGGTGCTCTGTACTCTCCCCC
>VZTI01003257.1:112205-129710 GCA_013397865.1 Struthidea cinerea
CCCCCCCCCCCCCCATCCCTTAATCCAACTTTCTGTTTAGCATTTGGAATACTGGACTTTCCATAACAAAGTCCTAGACTGTTCTGTTTAGATAAGCAACTGCTTTTCAGAAGATCCACCTTGACTATTTAAGAGAATCTAGCACCACTAAGACTTTTCAAATCTTTTAGGATTCACTGACTTCAGGAATAACATGAAGATAAGTAGAAGGTAGTTTCTCCATGATAGCCTCAGGAGCCCACATATTCAAACTAGTACTCTTTCTCCAACATGGAAAAATCATCAAGGGGCCAGGAGAGCTAAAGGTGAACAGAACAAGTAGTTTAACAGGAAGAGAGCTGGCAGCTTAAAAGTTGTCAGCAACTCAGCTTCTCCATCAGGAGGGAGTAAAGTTACTTTGTGTTCAGAAAATACCAGACCATTATGGGGGCAAGCTGTAACACCCTCTGTGATGCCAGCCATTGGCTCTCACCCCTCTCACAGAATGGTAGAGTCCACTTTATGAAGGACTCATGAACCAAATCCCATATGGCATCAATTTGTTACCTTGGGTCAGGCTGCTGAACAAGTCTGTACAGAGAAAAAAGGTAAAAATTATAGAGGCAGGACTGTTGAGAAGGAAATAATTAGCAGGATTCCAGAAGAAAGGCTCTGACATGAGATTACAAAATTGTAAAGGGAAAAAGCAGTGAAGGGATGTTAGTCAGGCTATTTGTGAACTTTCAGGTCACTGGACCAGCCCCAATGGAATTGGTGGAAGACTTGGGACCACCCAGGATCTGGGGCATGGAGCTGCAAGGGTCAATTCTTTCCCTCGTGGCTGGTGCCTATGAGGTGGTGAGCCCACTAATGTTTAAATTAAGGCTCAATTCAGCCTTGGCTATGTTTTGTGGATGTTAGCGAACAAATAGTTGCTTTATACTTTTGGTCTGTCTATGTCCTGCTTACAGAGTCCTTTTGCAGCTGGTTCTAGATACCTGAGGAAGTTGGCCCAAACACTCCACAGAAATGCTTAAGCCATGTCGGTCTTGGCAGCAAAATCATTACAGATGATCAGCCTAGAGGTAATGATGCTGACATCCATAGTGTGTAAGATTCTTTCCTACAAGCAGTCTAAAAAGGGAGAAAAATACAGTGACAGATGCTCTATACAGAACCATATGTTTCAGTCCTCTTGAAAAGGTTCCTCCCCATACAGACGGAATATGCTTTCTTTGGTTTATACACAAATCAAGCTCTTGATCTGTATTAGTTTTGAGAAGTGTTCAAATCCCTCCACTAACTACAGAACAAATACAACATGGGCTTTCTGCACCTATATCTGTTGTCTGCAAGTCCCCCATTCTATCCCTGGTTTGTAGGGAAACAACTGCAATCCATATGTAGGGGCAAATAATTAACATTTCTCCTGCAAATTGAACATGATCAGCTTCAAAAACACTTGCACATCTTCAGCAAGCTTCTCTGCTTTCACAAACACTCCAAAAATCCAGACAGTGGACAAGAGCAGGAAGGAAAAAAATCGATGTTTTTCAAGCTCTGCTCTATATTACTATTTCTTCTATTTTCCCCTGACATATCAGGCACTGCTGATTTGATACATCACTGCTCCAATCCCACAAGACAGTTCCTACATTCTTTGCTTCTATAAAGAACTGCAAAGGAAAGTTTAAATTAAAATAGCTTTAATTAAATAGTGAAATCTAGGTGAACAGAAAGCAGTCTAGTATAAACTAGTTTACACCTTCTGTAATACTTGTAACAGCTAAACCACTTAGCTCACTGCAGCATAAAAGTAATTAGGATAATTCAACACTTTTGAGAAAATACAGAACAGTTACCTCAGGAAGTGTTTCATGGTGATGGTTTGGTTTGTGTTGCTAGAGCCGTAAGATATTGATCACTGATGACCTCTTCTTCACAGGTGATATTAGTGCTGTAGAAATAGAATTGAGACTTATTTACTGATAGGAAAAAAAAAAGGATACTCCAGTTTTTTAAAATTGCTCTTGAAACAGACATTTATGGAAATACAAGGGAAATATGTTAAGAAAAAATCTCATGTCAATAAAAACAAAATGAAAAATCATAAGGTGTTCACACTTCAGCCTGAGCACATTCTTTGACCAGACTATACTACCTGTGTCTTTTTTCAGAGAAGTAAAAAACTTGAATGAGAATACAGAAGTAAGTGAGAAGGCTTGAAGAAGCACCTAGACATTTTCAAACACTTGTATTCTTTGAACACCTGTCTGGTTCACAGCAGCTCCCAGGCGGCTTCAAGAGAGCTTCAGGAGACACTCAGTTCACTCTGCTGTTAGAAGTCCTCTCTTCACCTTAATTTGCATACTACATACCACAGAGTAATAAAATACACAGAGTTGGAAGGGACCTACAAGGATCATTGGGTCTAACTCCTGGCCCTGCATAGGACACCCAAAGAGTCACACCACATGCCTGAGAGTGTTGCTTAAACACTTCTTGAATTCAGAGTTCTTAAAATAGTTGACCAGGCTGCCCATTGGTTCTGTGATCTAGTGTCCTACAGTTAATGTTCATTATGACTACCAGAGAGTTCCAGCAGAGGAGAACAGGAAGAATTCATGAAGAAATTCCATAAATATAACCCTGTCTGTGTACTGTAGACTCTCCCCAGTCACCACTTCTTTAAGTTTCTAAAATTAAGTATTCACATACAAGTGGTATTTGACTAAAAGATGCAGACTTTTCAAATTACTGTACTTCATGTCCTGTAAAAGGCAGTAAAACATTTTTACTTGCTGCCAGAAAATGGGACACTGCTACATGTGTCTGCTATTGGGACAACTTAATCCAACTCTTAAAGGGAACAAGACCATGCTTTCAAGCTCTGTACTAATACAAACCACACAGAAAGGCCTAAATGAAAGTTCTCTTGTAAAGAAATCATTTAAGAGCCCATTTTTCCTTAGCACTGCATGCTGAAAAGTGCTGAAGGCCTTAAGAAATCTGACCTCTCTTGTCACAAATTTATAAATCTAGAGAATCTCAAACTTATTTTCTTTTGCAGGATGTAACAGCACTGATAGGATAAAAATCTTCTTGCCCTACCATGTTCTCATATTGTTTCCTCTTTGTAACTTGCAAGTTTTATACTGTGCTATTGCCTGCTGGCAGGAGCAGAACAAGAATTTAAGTCCAGAAAAATACAGCTATCTTGTTGGATTACATCACACACAGCTTGCTAAAAATATATAATCCCTGAACTGTGAAAGCTTCCTTCATTTATATTGGTTTTGACTGGCTGAATCATGTTGCTGTCCCCTGAATACAGCTGTAATTGGTGCTGGCTGCAGTGACACCTGCTTGCAAGGGCAGAGAGATGCTAACTCTGGTTCATTAATGAACACAAGAGGCAGGCTCCAAACACTTCCTGCTACAGCTTTTGATAGGTCTTCTACGGCAGCGAGCACAGGAGATAGGCAAAAACTGGAGGGGATGTAACCTGCTCCCCTGCTCCAGTCTAATAATTTGCTGTTTAAAAGATACAGTTTGTGAAAGATTCTCACAGCTGAGTCTCAGCGTTTTAACATCAACTTGAACAAAGGAAGCTCCACCACAAAATTTGACCCATAAGGGCATCAGTGTAAGAAACACACCAGAAGTGCCAGAAGCTGTCAAATCAACCCCCTCTAAAAATGCTAGTCTCAGCCTCTGAGGTCAGCTCCTTCTTGATTCTGACCGACGTCCTTGCTGAAAACTATGCTGCTTCATTATTACTGCTTTAAAGGGAAGAGAAGTTCCGCTTGCCCCAACTCCAGAAATGGCTCATACAAGCATAGCATGGTAGGAGCTTCAAGATACTATCTCTTCAAGAACAGTTACCAGCTACAGACAATTATAAATTATAAATTTATTTTGAATGCTCATTAAAAATTAGAGCATCTCTGCAGCTCTTCAGAGACCCTTTTCTTCTATGCAGAAAGCTAAACTCAAAGGAAGGCAGCTGATTGAAAAAAAAAAGAAAAACTAAGTGACACAACAAGCATGACAAGTGGTTAAAAGCGCCTATTTTGGATCTCTTCAAAAGCCCACACTTGAAATTACAAGAATAAATTTTCCTTGCTCTCTCCCTTTCAACTAAAATGTATATGGGGAAGTCTACAGAAAGAAACTTTACAGCTGAAGACCTGATGCCATAGAAGTCAGTATCAAAGCCCTTCAGCTTGGACAGAAAGAGTGCACCCTGCAAGTTCAACAGCCAGCTCCCTACAGTACAGTCCCACCTAATAACTGGGTCCATAGGAAGGCCATGGCCTCAAAAGCAGATTCCTCCACTGGGGCATGAAGCTATCAACTTCCACCTGACTCTGTTAACAAGAGGGCTTCCAGATCTAGAGGTAAGACTTCCACCTCAAACAAAAGTACAGGGTATCTATGCTGTGGTTCATAAGGTAAAAAGTTTAATTTTTGTGTGTGGCACACAGCCTTTCTAAACGCTGTCATCTGCTAAGTACAGGGATAGAAAGCAGCACCATGCTCTGCAGTTCTTGCAACAATACACTTCTGTGAACACACACATACACATTGTATTAAGCTATTTACATCCAGGCTAGACTGAGAAGCTGAATCAGAAGGTGAGAATTTACAGTCATCTTTAAACAAACAGGACTGGAGGGCAGCATTCTCTATTTCCATATACCTCCATAAGTGATCCTCTAGTGGAGTTCAGTAGAGATTTTCTGTGAAGAAAACGGTATTTAAACTCTTTAAAAAGATTGTTACCACAGTTTACAGCTAAGTTCAACTATTCATAAGCCTGTAAAGCCAGAAGACCTAATTTCTGCCAATCTCTTTTTATCTCTAAATGTAATAGATTTCTCAGAGGTGAACCTTTACTTCAAGTGAGGTCATTATAGCATCTCAGTGAACAGGAAGAACAGCCCTAGCTTAGGATGGTATGTTCCATCAGCAATTCAGAATTTACCCAAAAACTCATTTGCCATTAGGTGTGCCTAGAAAAAACCCAACCCAATCCAAAAAGCCACACATTCATTTTTATTCAGGGAGAAGGACTTGACTTCCAGCATCCTGTTTTCTTTAGGAAAGGCCTTCCTCAGCAACTTGGATGTCTGCAGATCAGGAAGGCTTTCAAGGTCCACTTGTAGGAAAGAAAGACACATGAGAAAAAGATTCTCATCAACAAGTGATAATCTTGTTAAAAAATGTTTATGAGATTGTTGAAAGAAAGGGCTCAACAATTACACAATTCAGTTGAGAAGTTGACAGCAGTTATGGATTTGGAGAGACTGAAATACAAAATTCTGAAGGCTCAACAGCAGGACATCCAGACACAGCAGGTGCTGGGGAGCAGCCAGTTGGCCACAGCACCCACCCACCGCTCAGAGCCTGAGTTTGTGCTTTTACACGGTTTCACTCACGTGAACTTGGAGCTGTGGGTTTTTTTACGGCTTAAGAAAATGTTCCAGCTTCATGCTATACACACAATTTCTCACTAAGGAACCCTCAAGATACTTCTCTTCTTCTGTGGTCAGTTTTTCAGCCTTTCCTGATTTTAAGTCAAGCAGCTGAAATAAGTCTAAAGACAAGTAGATTTGACTTCGCTAGCAATCTTCCATTAACTTCCTAGAAGTAGCTTGAACCTGCAACTACAGAAAGCCTCTAGACTCAATGTTTGAGGTTTGCTCTTTGACAGGAAGAGACTCACTCATGTTCTAAGGCTCTATATTGAGAATGATGGGGTGAGGATCATGTTTGGATTTCCCATACGCTCAAGTTCTCAGCTTGCAGGATTTATCCCATACCACATCACTTCCACAAAGCAGCTTCCTACTCCCTCGAACAACACACCCATGTACCCATCCATTGCCAATTGTTTCATCCACTTTATTTTAAACTAGACAGCAGTTTCCCCTCCTAAAATTAACCACAGCTTTTCTTGGAAGAGAAGCAGTACTACTATAATCACATAGAACAGCAAAAGACCTCTTGCAAGATCTGTCTGAAAATATAAATGAAGCTTTCCTTAAATAAACACCAACTATTTGAATTTCTTGTGACTCTATGATTTTTTAGTAGTATAGCAAGACATGCATCGATCTGAAAGGTTAACAGTTGCTGGAGGCTTAAAGAAATCAAGAGCAAGCCTTAAACGTCACCTCTTTATCTAAAGCTGAGGGTTTGCTTTGGTTGTCTTCAATAAAACTGCAGATACAGCTGCGGGGAAAAGTTGTGTTATTTAATATAAATCACCATTCTTTCAGAGTAAAATATAAACCCAAGGTAGTTTCCTTCACAATTTTTGTTTTGCAAGCTAACGGGTATTTGCAACCTGGTATATTGCAAACACTTTAAAGTATACATTCCAATTATAAAAAAAGATTAGGTGTGCTGAAGAAAAAAAAAATAAATCAGAAACATCAATGTGAGCAGGCTGTATATAATACTGCATATATATAATATAATATACTTTGTTTGTGTGGATCATTAGATTACCAAAAAAACACCCAAACCAAATATTTTATTTTTAAGTTTAGTTGTTGCAGTTTTAAAGTTCTTTCTTCTGAATGTCATCACCACGGTGTTGATTTCAGGTGGCCACTTTTCCTTCCAGTGGTATCCTGGGTTGGTATCTACTCCTCATTCACCTCAAAAGCCAACATTTACTTATTTCTGAGGGACAATAGGCTTGAGCCTTATGTCACTGAAAGTGTTCTGCTACTGTGCATTCCTTTTTCTTTTGCTGATGGGAATGTTAGTGCTTCTGTATCTCGAACACCAATCTGACATAACTAGAATTAGAAAGGGGAAGAATAGCTGATGCACATTATGAAATGTCCCTTGAGGTCCTGGAGGATAGCAAGCTGGCTGGAAGCCAGCAGGATGCAAAGACAGACAACAGCACTCTGGGCTGCATAAACACAAGCAGAGCCAGTAAGTAGATTGAGGGAAGAGATTATCTTCCTCTACTCAGCACTCTGGGCCATATTTAGACACTGCCTAGTTTGGGGCCCCAGCAATACACAAAAGACACCAATTAATTGAAGAGAGTTAAGCAGAGACCTCTGAGATGATGGGGGTGAGGCTGGGGGAGATGAGCTTGTTCAGCTCCAGGCAGGGACAGCTTTGAAGGGACATAACAGCACCTCCAGCGCCTAGAGGGATGTCACTGAAAAGTCAAGAGATGGACTCTTTACAGCAGTGCAGGACACGAAGGGGAAAAACAACAGGCAAAAACTTAAACAGGAGTGGTTCAGCCTGGATATGAGGCAAAATTTTTTCCCAAGAGGACAGTCAGGCAGTGGCACAGGTTGCCCAGAGAGACTTTAAGGTTTCAAGCCCCAGCTGAATGAAGCCCTGAGAAGCCTGACTTCAAAGCTGACCCTGTTGTGGGCAGGAAGTTGGGTCGGAGATAGTCTGAGGTCCCTTCCAGCCTTTGATTCTCTGCTTCCCCCACAGTCACTCTCATGGGGCGATCTCAAACATCCTGCATTATACCAAAATACCCTTAGTTTTATGGAGCTATAGAGATACAACTGACAGGGTGCCCAAGTCCCTGCTGTTTCATCAGTTTAAGAGCTACCCGCTTCTCAATAAATTCCTATATATTTTGCGATGTTTCCCAAGAAACAAGCTTAGCTTTAGGATGGAACAAAATCATTCCCTCTCTCATTTCTCCCCATCACTCCCACCAAAAGCCTCCACCATGAAATTTGACCATAAACAAGTTGTATTATGGTCCTACAATTCAAGAACGAGTGTTCTACAAGAGTCATGCCAATATCAGCACAACACACAAAAAACCCAAATACAAATAAAACCCAAAGAACTCTAGGACCCCAGTTTGGCAAGCCATTCTAATTCTAAGCAAGCATTGTTTATCCAGATATCCCATGGAATAGACACATATCTACTCGCATCTTCCATCTTGCATTCATGACCAAAGGTGGCATAAAATTCCCTTCAAGAGTATTAAACAAGCTAGTAAAAACAGAGGATCTTTGACCATCTCAGTTACAGCACAATAATTTATTGGTTTTTGAATGTTACAGCAAGAACACTGCTCAGACCTCTCCAACTCAGAGGACATCCTGGGAAACGCTTGTGTGAGCTCAGTTTCCCATCTCAGTAGAGAAGAGTATTTTCATTTCCAGTGCCCAAGATGAGTCTGTATTCAACGCCAAGCATTCTTCAGAAGAAAATCTTGGAACAAGATGTCACACTTGATCGATGACACTAATAAGCAAGACTTGACTTCAGTCACACTGTCACAGGTAATAAGATTTTTCCACTTCTAATCTCCATCACACATTGACATTTTGCATTTCTGTATTTCACTAGGAGAGTGAGGGCAAGCCTAGATACGAAGAAAAATTTAACTGAATTTTAGTCCTGTGAGCATGAGCACATACCACACAATTAAACAATAAAAAGAAAAGGAGCCCTGAATAAAAGGTTAAAATCACAGCAGAGCTGGGGAGTCAGAGAGCACAAAACCCCCAGCTCCTCTCAAGCTACAGAACAGTGCTTTGAAAGTCTCCAATTTTATAGTTCTATCTTAGCATTTCAGTCCATTACTGCCTCTTAAAAGCACTACAATGTAAGGAAAGATCAAGAGGATCTTACAATTCTCATAAGAGACAGTCACATAGGATTGTATTTGGGTTCAAGAAAACTTACTTCTCAAATCTCACATGGCAAGTTACCTCTAACACCACTCAGTTCAGCCTACATGCTGTAATTCCTCTGCAGATTTTTGCTCAGTGATAACCCACAGTTTGATGAAGACAACATCAAACCAAAACCCAGCATCGTAGAAGCATCTCCACCTTTCATTGTCAATCTCTGCCCTTTAAAAGAAAAAGGCTATGGCTCTCTACCTGACTGTCCAAAGCAAACTAAATCCCAGAAACTCAACAAAGGAGATGTTCATGCATACAGATGCACTGCGCACATGGAACTGTGACAATAATCTACTTTTACCAATTTCTATTAGCTCTGCTCTATTACAAGGTTGAAAGATGTAGAGGACAAACCTATATGAAGTCACTTCAGGTCACTGGTGAAGACTTTGCCGGGTACATTCTATTTCTAATAATATACAAAATTAAAAAATAGACGAAGCTCTTCACAACCTAGTATACCATAAACTTCTACAAATGCAATCAGATGCCTAAATTAACAGGAATTAGAGTCCCCAAGCCTTGTCTCTGTCTATAGTGTGTCCATCCTTAACGAGCTCACTTTACATATTGAAGAAAGTGTATTTTATCCAGAAGGGGACTGAGTAAATGACATACCAGCTAAAAATGAAGTTCTCATTCTTGAAAACTGTCTTCAACGTACAGCAACTTCCTCTGCTGCCCTCCTTCACACATTATAAAAAGGGATAATTTTTAGTCACTTCCCATGAACTGTCACTGGACCACTGATGAGTTCACCCAGGAGAACAGCAGCTTCATCAGGGTGGCTCACGTGTGTCTACATGGTTTGCAGTGGAATGTTTCTGGCCCACTTGCTCTGTTTCCAGACACATTGTACAACAGATTGTATTGCAAGGAAGTCTGTTCTAAATAAAACATCACACTTTGTAGCAAAAATCCTTCAAGTTTAGAATAAATTCTACAAGGCTAGATGCATAAAATCCAAAGAGGCTGCCTGGCTACCTCCCAGACTAATTACTGCAGAAGTTTCATGGAAAAAACCCCAAAATTACTACTTCTAAAAGTGACTGACTGATGTGCTATTGCTCTTCCTCCCTTCTTGGTTTCCACTCCATTGCCTAGAGACAAGTGGAGGGTACACGTTAAAATGCAAAGATGAAGTATTCCCTTGCCACCAAAATTAACTGAAGTCTAGATTTGCTTTACAGCCCTATCAGTTCCTAACAAACAGTAGTTTGTGGGGAAGAAACACCATCCTGTCAACAGGTTACATACAGATCTGCAATGTCAATAGATTTGCACCACAGATTCTTGTTCTATCCATTCCCCTACCTTTCCAACATCTGTTGTATTTGCTTGGACCAAGCAGAGTTAACTCATCCATCAGGTTAATACAACCTCACGCTAAGTATCAGCTTGAAAGCATGTAAAACTAAGGACTGAGATTTAGTTTGTTAACTGACTCTTTCCCTCCAAAAAAGTTAAGACAAGGATACCAGAGGTGTCAGGACAAAAGCCAAACTCAGCTTTCAGGCTAGCGGAGCATAAATCCATTTATTTACCCAGGAACATGGTGAAGATCAGACAAAATTCATAGTGATCTAACAGAAAATTGCTCCATGTGGTGCCATTTTCCCATCATTTCACCACACTACTTTGGCATGGAAGTGACAACTTTTCCACAGAGCTGTGAAAGACAGACATGCAAGAGTAGAGCAAGTAGGATCCATGAGAGTTTCTGCATTTCCTTCTGCAATTTTACTAAGACGGGATTCAAGAATGATGACCTCCCATGCAGTGAGCCAGTGAGATGATGTCATGAAGCACCACACACGTGAAACCATAAGCATCCTATAGGAAGTGTTATGCACCAGCTGTTTGCTGCCTGCAGTCCTGCAGCCTGCAGAGGGACCACAATAAATGAGGAACAAACTTATTCAGCAGACAGGAGGATCTAAAATCCCACTGCAGTTACTTTGCAAACTTCATGGCCTACAATTTAATCTCCTGGTTGCTGCTCAGTGAGATGTTCTGTGTCCCAGGAGGTAGGAAATCAGGACAACTCCAAGAACATGACCTTGTTGGAAGCTCTGGTTATGCATTTGCTGCCCAGAAGGACATGTGCAGGGTAGATCGCTCTGGTTTTACCAATGTCTGAAGTGAGGAGTAGTGGAAGAAATAATCTATTTTATCACAGAAACTAGAAATTTTTCTTAAGTTTCTCTAATATGTATTGCAAACTCCATTCTCTGGTTGAACCAGGTTTAAGCCCTTCTTTAGGGAAAAGTTTTGAATGGCAACATGGTAAAAAAACCCCAAAACAATAAAAAATAATTAAAAAAAAAAAAAAAAAAAAAAAAAAAAAAAAAAAAAAAAAAAAAAAAAACAAAAAAAAAAAAAAAAAAAAAAAAAAAAAAAAAAAAAAAAAAAAAAAAAAAAAAAAAAAAAAAAAAAAAAAAAAAAAAAAAAAAAAACAAAAAAAAAAAAACAAAACCACTCTAGGGCATCTATCCAAATCTGTTGTCCAGACAGGCCTATGTACCAGCACCTATCAGTTCAACTTGGAAGAGTCATAAGTATCTTACCAAATTTTTATCTCTATTAACAAGAGCTGTGAAGAACTGTAAAAATGACTGCACTAAGACTCCCTTCACCTTTCTGTAGCTTAAGATACCTCCAAGTAGCATCAAAGTCGAACACTGTTTCTATAAGCAGTGGAGAAAGAAAGCTATGATGGAGTTTGGTGGCAGGGACATTCATAGAAAGGAGGGATACAGAAACACAAACACCACACTAACATGACAAAGTAAGAGCAAAAGGTGATGAAGAGGTAAAAGGTAAAGATGGAAAGAATGGTTTGAAGGTCAATGAACTTACACCAGCTGGTAAGCAAGACTTATGAAACACACTTTCAAGCATGGCGTAGGAACCAGTCTTATGTGGTAATTGCACAAAATGTATTTTCTGAATCAAGTAGGAAAAAAAAGTGAGTGACATGGGAAGTGCAAGGTGCTGTGGTGCTCTTCTTCCCTCTGTCACTTCCTGCTTGGTTCAACCAGACCTTTACTTTCTTTTAGGTGCCCAGTCTCAGACAGAAAAGGATGCTGGCAAAGATTTGAAGTAGAAAACAGGAAAGAGAGGAGAAGACAACGTGGGAAGAAAAGAAAAAGAAGAAACATGAAGACCATTGAAAACTGTTCATGCAACAGCATTACCAAGGGGGAAGAGGAACAAAGTGGAGCCGAGAGGAATACAGACTAGCACAGGATGATTGACAGGATTGCCATAAAGCATTTATTCTTAACACACTGCAACACTGAAAGTCTTCTTCCTTCAGAGTCTCTTTCTACTTAGAAAAATGGGCATACTTTTATTTTTTATAGTCTTACTCTTCACCTCATAAGTGTAAAGTGATAGAAAAACTTCTATCACTTTACAAGAAATAAAACAAGTTTCCAGAGCCCTTGCAGCAGATACACCCATAATAATTCAGTAATATGAACTGATCTTATCCTTGAGATTGTAACCTATACAACATAGCACATGTTGGTCAGGACAAACAAGGTTCAAAGAAGAACATGACTATCTCAGACCACTGGAGATATTGTTGTAGTCCTACTTGAAAAAGTTGGGAGTAGGTTGTGTGGCCTTTTCCTAATTTGTGTTTATGGTATGTCCTGCTTTCCATGTCATCTTCTGGGAGCACCACCATTTCTTTCCCTTGCTCACTCGGTTCAGCAAGAACTCCTTCTTTCCTCCTTCAACCCATCTGTTCTCCTCAGGCTGCTTTAACACTGACAGCATGAGGGCCTAGCAAGCCCAAAATTAACAAACTCCACATTGATTTTAGTGTTTCAGAGGAACAACTTGTTTGATGGCACACATCCAAGCCAGTGTTGATATGGATATGGCTTTGTGAGAGCAGAGTGGGAGAAGGAATAAGAGACTTGCTCTTATAACTGCCTGCCAGAAGAGGACTACAGTGTCCATGACCACAGGATAGCTTTGTACTAAGGCACCCAATTTTTATCACCTACAGACCTACATGACTGTGGGTCAAGTATTATCGGTGTAGTAACAAATTGTTGCTATGCCGTGGACAAGTCTCAACACCCAAGTCATCCTGGAAGACAATAAAAGGTAGGGATTTAATTCTACTTTTCAAATGCATGAATAAGACTACTGAAAAAAGAAAGAAAAAAGAAAGAAAAAAGAAAAATAATTGGAAAGCTTCTGTTCATTATTAGTGCAATCTGTAACTAGCCACAGAAGCCCTTGCTCAACTGAGCAATTCCCAATAGTATCGAATTTGGGGTCCTAGGAAACTTACTGATTCACTTTTGGCAGACACAGACATGGGCACAGGCATACAATATGGGCTTAAATAGCAGATGGTATATATATATGTATATAAAAAAAGGAATAACTCCTATGTCTGTGAAATTGATAGTCAACTGTACATAGTCCTAAATAAGCCTTCTTTGCAGAAACTGCCTTTCCTCTGAATGCACCATCAGAAAACATTAGTTAACCATGGCCAAGGTATCAGGATGATACAGAGAGCTGTGGAGACAGGACTTTGTAATAACCAATTCTTTCGGGTTTGGTCTTGTCCCTTAATTTACCTGAGTATCCTTCCCTGGAAAAGCAAAATGCATAGCTACTAAAGAAGCTCCAGCTACATCAGTGCAGAGCACCGACCAACAGAAGTGCTGCTGCCAAGCACTTGAAATTGAAACTACATCAGATGGGGAAAGGCTGTTTGTTTTTAAACAAAGCACCCTATACAGATGCTGGAGTAGCTCCAACCTGGTCCCTCGTGCTGAATGCCAGGTTGCAGTTGGTGTGCTACCAAAACATTTCCACCTATTTATTTTCAGGTGCTCCAAGACTAGCCCACAAAGAAAGGTGAAGAACAAAAGCTGGGAGATTTGCTTCGAAAACATGAGGGTAGACATCTGTGTTTAGACTAAAAATGCCTGTGAAGTAATTTCCTACCAGAGAGGGAAGAACTCACAGGTACATAGTTTGCTATGGACACAGTCCTGAGGACCACAGTATACTGCACCTCCTAACTTTGCTCTAACAAGTTGCAATTTCACCTGCTTATATTGTTAATTGTTTTCAATTCCAGTCTTTGTACCTACTATATTTCTCCTGTTCTCCAGGCTCCTTTTGATATCTGTGGCTGTATTGGTCTGAACCAGAATGGAGTGCTCAGTCTGCAGATAGATTAGGATGAGGTAAAAACACTATGCCAAATCCCCCCATTTCACTCAGGTACTATAACTACTGTGAGGGCTAGAAACTATCTTCTTGAAGGGCCTCTCAGCTGTAACAGAAAGCTGAGAAGTGTTTGCTCACATTTTACAGAGGATACTGCACTCCAGAACAAACTGCCAGAAACATTTGAAGCTGATTAAGTTGGTGTGGGGCTCTTCACTGGTTTTATGCTAAAGTGGATGAGAACCGCTCACTAGAATACAGCTGAGAGGTACTTTAAAGAAACCAGTATCTTTCATGCAAGGCTCAGTAATTGAATGAGAACACTCCCAAAGCAGAAGTCCTGGTGTGGTTTCAATGGGAGAGTTCAGGTCTCTTGCAGCCAGGCTGCTCAGAGACCTGAACCACTGCAAGGCAACCGGAGAAGGTCTTCGAAGGATGTGCCAGATACTTAAGCCGGATGCAAGCCAAATCACTAGTGTAAACATATCCATAATTTGTCTCAAGGCAAAGTCAGACAGGTCAATTTGTCACCAAAATTCTTGCTTTGCCTTGAAAAGGAGTGCTCACACAGTCCCACGTACCACTAAGTAGTGACTCGGGAAGCTGCTCCCACAGCTTCTGCTGTCATACTTCCCTTTCCACTGCCTAGCAGGAACAAGCAAAATTTCCACCTCCGGCTCAGGCTTGGCAAATCCTGCAGTACAGCGCAGCTCAGCACTCGAGCTCAGTTAGGTGGCTGAGCCCATATCATGTTAGATGAATGCTGAAGATGCTAAACCTAAATCATAGCCAGAGTCCTGAACTACCACAAACATTCTCCACATCTCTTTACATCACTCTCATTTTCCATTTATTTTTCTTAACTTTATCCTTCTTTCCTGTTTGGAATCTCACCACATGGCTTCCTTCTCAGTATTCCAGTAAGCCCTGCTCTAGAGTTTACTTTTCAGGCCTCCTTCCCAAAGCTTGAATTCAAGGAGACTAACATATTTCATGCAGTCCTTTGCCCTGCATTAGCAAAGGATTTAAAAGGAATGTCAAATGAAAGAAGATTTCCAATCAAGAAAGCTGAGCAGATGTTCATAAAAAAAAAAAAAAAAAGTAGTCTTATGAGCCAGAGGGCATTAAATCCAACAAGATTTGATCTCCAGGCAACCCAAGCTTGTTCTTCTTGCAATTTTCTGCTAACACTTCAAATGACCCCTTGGGAAAAATAAAGCTTGCCTGGCTCTGTATAGTTATAATGCCCTGACGTACAACTGAACATAATTTTTGTTTAAATTGGTTTATAGCTGATCACAGCTTAACTGCAAGTACAGGTTCTCTGTACAACTTTAAAATACAAGATTATTTAAATACTAGCAGCAGTCTGGAGCCCTACATATGCCAGTATTCGTGCAACAGCATTTTCCCTGCAGCCAGCAGCAAGTCTGCTTGTGCGGGAAAGATGATAGATAACAAAATAACCACTTAATGCAACATAGCCCTGAAGTTTACCACTTAAGTATAGCTTAGCTCAGAGGGCTGCAACTCTCTGTCAAGAGCAACAGGAAGGTGCTTGATCACAGGAAATTCTTGGGTTCACACATGTCAGTGAAGCTAATGTGATGCTGTCCCATGTTTAATAAAGCCCTGTCTCAAAACTTGAGCAGGCTAAGGATTTGTAGACACTTTGGTTATATGCTCAGCCACAGCAGGTTCTTACACTTGCAGAACATGTTTTACTGTATATCAGTGAACCAGTAGGAAAGTTAACAAATGCATTCCATTGCATGATTTTCCCATTGTTTGGTGCTTTCCTGGAATTATCTTCTGCCCTTTTGCTGTTCAGACTGATACATACAGCATCTGATGCTGTCACATGATTTCACTCCTGAAAATCATAGGCTTCCTGTCTCCAAGCTTCTATTAGCCTTGATGATAAGTCAATTGCTACAGCAATGCAGTTTGCCATTACTTTTAGTTGAAATATTGCTTAAAATGATATGCAGATTATGAGAACTGAACCAGTCAAAGGATATTTCTAGATGTAACTCCACCTGTTCGGTTTGGCAACGCAGTGGCCCACATTTCTTAAGACAGTCAGAAAAAAGCAGGCTCTCCCAAGAATCAGTAAGTCTCATCTGAACCTGCACTTTGCTAAATAGATATGTGTGCAACACCTACCAAATTACTACACATAATGAGGCTTTTGCTGTTCTGTTCCTGGGGAGATGAGATGTTCTTATCACACTCAACTGATTCAACTATTCATCGATCTACCAGTAGAAAATCACATTCTTTAAAAATGCGCAATGAAACGTTTGAAACAGAAGGCAATCAGTAAGCTTGTTGTAGAGCACAGGGATGATGCAGGATTTTAGAAATGCTATTTTTTCTATTCTATTTCATTTATGATAAAGCAGAATAATGGGGAATGGAGGAGGAGGGCAGGGGGGAGCAGAAGAGAAAGGAACGAAAACCTTGATTTATTAAAGCATGCAAGCCACAAAATAAATTTCTTTCAGTTTCTAAAATGGCTCCTTTGTTTCAAATGCCTTTGTCACAAAAAAAACCAGCTTGTTCTGATCTGACTGTTGAGTTGATTGAATTGGGACAAAGGTGTTGTTCTTCCCTCCCCTCCATCGCCCCCATACTGACATACACTTTCGCTACTCTCTTTTAGCCATTTTAAAGGAAATTGTAAGAAAAGCAGAAACGGTGAGGACAAAGGGAAACATCAAAGACATCAATCCTGGAGTAAACTCGGAGCAAGTGTAACTTCAATACACAATGACCATGTGGGGGGGATGAAGGGGAGGCAGGGAAGAAGAGAGTGCCATGGAAAAAAAAAGTCATCACTATCATGTGCACACCCTGGTGTAAGTGAAGTGCACAGAGCCCAGGACAGGTGCAGCGGGGCAAGCCAGGCCAGCGGCCCCGCGCGGGGCGGGCTGCGGGGCAGGGCAGGGCGCGGAGTCCACTGCGGAGCCGCAGAGCCGTGCGCCTGGCGGCCGCCCAGTGCCGGCCTCCTCCTGTACAATTAGAAAGGATGGGGCCGTTAGGAAAAAAAAAAAAAAATTAAAAATTTTAAAAATCAACTAAAAAAACCCAAATGCGCAAACCACTCAGCGCTTCCAAATTTCCTTACGCCGCAAGGTCTTTCCATAAAGCGTCCCGCATTCAGAGGGGCAAAACTTCTCTCCCACCGCCGGGCGGTGAACGGGGGAGGGAAGCGGTGCAGGGAGCTGCGATGCGATGCCCGGAGCCGCCTCCCGTCGCTAAGCGACCCGCGGGGCCGCCGCTGGGGCCCGCCGCCGCCGCGCACTCACCGCTCCGCGCCGCTCCATCCCCGCGGCGCAGCGCAGCCGCCGTCCCGATCCGTCCTTCCTCGCCGGGAGGGACACGGAGCTGCCGCCGCCGACGCGATCTGGGTCACCCGGCGCGGCGCCCGGCGAAGGTGAGGAGGAGGAGGCGGAGGAAGGCGGGTGGCGGTGCCGCCTACCGGCGAGCGCGGGGGGAGGCTGCGGCGGGGCCCGAGCCCGCCCCGCAGGGAGGGGAAGGGGCCGGGGACCGACGGGAGCCCACGCGCGCGTGGGCGCTCCCTGCGCGCCGCCTGCCATCGGGCCCCCGCCCC